>VKOC01048839.1:0-29864 GCA_009364415.1 Spea multiplicata
GGCCGCAATGACGTCACGCGACGGACGCTGCGCACGTCATGACGCGGCCGGTACGTGAGTACATTTCCCTATATAAATGCCATTAGTGTCCTTGTTCATTAACCGTTCAAAGTATATTGCTTTTTGGGTGTGCTGTTTCCTATTTGATTCCATTGCCTTGTATACCGACCTTTGCCTGTTTTTGACTACGATTCTGCCTCTGCCTGCCTCGCCCTCGGACCTGTTTATACCGTTTTGATTCTGCCGATGCCTGCCTCGACTTCGGATATGTTATTGACCTCGCTGCCTGCCATTGCCCTTTGATCTCGGACTGTTTGTTGGACTGCTCTATCTCCTGTCTGCATAGTTGGATCCTCCCTCACTACCTGACCCCGTGACACCATGCTGTCCTGAAGATAATAGGCATTAAAACCTACCATGATGGTATCTATAAAGTAACGGTGCACACTTTCATGTGGTTCCTGGTTATGATGTAGCCATGCAGGAATTAACATGAGCCAGCCAGTGCTACAATATCAACGTGATCACCATTTACAGTGATCATGTGCATTGACTAAACCATTCTGCTGGGATGTGTGTGTGTGTGTGTGTGTGAAGAGGAATTCAATTAGGGTGACCACATTGGCTATGTTTTCCATTATGGGGGATGTACAGATGTATGGAAGGGAACCAACTGGTCAGTTATACATCCATCATACTGCAGGGCAGCATTTTATATGGGCTGGTCAGCAATATGTAAAAATTATATGTGCCCTGGCAAACATGGTTGATGTGGTCACCATAGGTACAATGCGGGCATTTTATTTGCTCTGAAAGCAAAAATGGGAAATGGCAGTGAGACCCACTCTCGATCACAGAGCATTTCAACAATTTGAATTAGACCACTGTGTGTATCAGATAATACGCCAATGCTTACTGCAAAGTTTGTTTTTATAAATACACCTCAGAAAAGCTATTCCTGGAATTCTTCACTGGTCCACTTCCAGACATCTGGTGCATTCCTCCAGTGGCTATACCAGCGATTTGTGCAAACATGACCCCACTAGTAGGGACACCAAACAAGGCACACAATACTTTCCAAGCTCCAGTTAAAAGCTACTTATAGCCGAAGAATCTACTGATAGTTATTTGGAGAGTATTGAATTAACCCATCTGTTATCAGTAAAGGCAGCTATTCATAGGAAGCCAATAACTAGCCAGCTAAGCACACAGTAATAACACTGCAATAAAATAGGACATGTTTTAAAGGAACAGTAAGAAAACTTGGATTTATAGTGAAAACAGGGAATACATTAAAAGTATAGTGTGTTTCGTATCTAAATGCGTAAATCTAAATCTAAAGGCATGAGTAAGAATAGTTCATATTTTCACAAAAACATGAATGTTCATTTGTTGAACATTGTGTCGGCTTTAGTTGTGAGCTTTGTACTAGATAGAAATCTGAGATAGAAGGTGAGATGAAGTGTGCTTGAGAATTCTAACAGGTCGTTGCAAGGGTGGGCTCTGATTTCTTTGTTTAGTTCACTTTAAATACAGGGAAGTACAACATACTCCGAAACAGGATAATTGTTTCAAAGCTTGGTGCTATAACATCAAACCTTAATGCGTTTTCTTCTTTTTTTAGCTTCTCGGCTGCTTTGTACATTGTTGTGTTTGGTAATACTTTATATAGAAAATCAGTATTTCTCCAGGTTACAAATTGCATATAAATATAACTGGCTAAGTGCATTGTCTGGCTTGATCCTGGCTCGTGAGGACTGAAGAAGAGTGAGCCAGATGTTGGTCAGCTCAAACTTCTCATCCATTATAGAATTTTCATCCTAGCATTGAGCTGAGCCTAAGAATATGACTCTGGCCTGGCCCGGCTTGTGCCACACTCACTTCTACACATCAATAAAAAAACAAAATACAACACAATCATTTATGGAGGGTACTTACTTTTCCATTACACTTTCTAGCTTTCAGCAATACCATTTCCAGTATTGTTCATTGACCAAGCGCGGAATAAAACAAGAGATCTTCTCAACGTTCTTCGCGTAATACGCTAGATCCGTCAGTTGATCCTTTGTCTACACTTCAAATATTCAATGCAAGTAGACAATCTGAATAGTTGCCTATTCCGTTATGCCTATGCCATTTTATTTTAGATTCATATCTTCTACTTTTATATGTAAATATACAAGCATGAGGACCAGATCTCAGCCAGATCTACTATGGGTATAACTTAGCTTATGATCATACCTGGGAACTCTCTGGGTTTGCCCCTAAGTCTCAGGGTTTTTGCCTCAATCTCAGGGTGAAGGTGTAGATTCTCAAGGTCAAACAGTCTGGAACTGGCTCCTTCTATTCTACCCAGATGCAATCATATATACAAATCCCAAATTGGTGTTTTTGCAAGAGATGAACGTACCACTCTGCCAACAGAACATGCAATGTTTCTATGCATTTATTAAAGGAACATATACACTATTATTAGTATCATATCATACACAACCTTTAATAGAGTTGGAAAATTTTTGGCTGGTTACATATAACTCATTGCTGCAGTTTTATAGGGAAGCAATTTTGGTTTAATTCAAAAATATTTTGTAGCTTTGAAGTCATTGAATGTAAATTACTATTTTTATATTTTATTTTTAAAATGTCAACAGATTCCACAAAGCTACATACAATGAGTGCATTTTAACCATTCTTTTGTCGTTAGAGAGCAGTTAAGAACTTTCACATATTGTGAAATCAGACGTAGACCAGGGGTGATTCCAAACATGGGGTAAAAAAACATCTAGGTACAATTAAAACTTTCGATGCTCAGTCTGGATAGTTCTTAACCACACGGTGCAGCATAGGCTTTATCTGTATGCTATAAAAACCGCTACCCTATTTATCTTATTGTGTGGTTTCTGCAATCGCCTGTGGCCTGAATTCTATTATTAGAAATGTAAAATCCCTGTTGTAAGTGGTCCTTGAGTGTGCTTCTACAAAGGGAATTACATTAGAACTAAGTAACCATTAATTACATTGTGCGCAGTTGCCAAGTGAATCTGTCTTAACATAACTCTTTTGCCAAACACTTCTTTCCTACTTTAAGTCCTCATTTTACAAGTTTTAAGGACTCTCAGAGAAACTAAGCAACATTGCCACCTACAGGCCAGTTCTTTCATTGCAAATAGGAAGAGTGGTACACATTTTCCCTTTGTAAAAATCTGATCTGTACATAAAGTCATTTGTAATGAAAATAATTAAGGAATAAAAAAATAATTCATAAAATAGTAGAACAGTGAGTTATATTCTAATCTCTTCATGGCTCCAAAAAAGTGGATGTGTATACCTTTTCATCATTGTGGTCATTTATCTTGACCCAATTTGCAATGCTTACATCATTGCTCATCAATGGGCACATTTGGTGTTTGCTCACCTTGAGCCAGGACCCACATACACATTCACAGAAAGCACTCCTATTGATTTGAGTACCTTTTTTAAAGTATTTTTTTTAAGTTTGCAAGCAGGGCCCTCTTTACCGAATATGTAAATTCTAGGTTTGTCTTACCCTTTGAATTTATGTACTAAAAGATGTTCACAATAAATTGTTGGTGATATATAATTTAAATATAATAATAATTGGATCACTAAAGCATCCCTTTAATAGTATGAGTAACTTGGTTTCTAGTACAAAAAGTTAAACTAATCATTGCTCTAATTACCACAATGGTTTTTCCATCCAACATTTGTACAATGAATATGGCTTTAAATATTTTGTTTATACGTAAATTGTTGGTTCATTCACCTATAATATACAATAATTCTAAAATCAATTATTAATAATTTTGCCACATGCACTGACATAAGTTTCAATGCAAGTCCATACATTTTGATACAAACACTTGGATATATCAACCCCAATAACCTGTTTCTTCTTATTACATTTAACGATTGTAACTAACAGACAGCCGGAGTCATTCGCAACTTGAAAACAATACCAACCGTATTATTCAATGTTTCAATCATACTTCTAATAAGACCAATATCCACCCATTCCCACCAAGCAACTATTGTAGTAGATATGTATAAAAAAATTAATTCCAGTACATAGTATTAAAAGTGGTTTTATCACCATAGCAACCAATGGAACGGCCCAATCAACCAATGGAATGGCCCAAATGTTCTAATCTTTGGATAAGAATCCCTTTTTAGTCCTTTCAAATAATAAGAAAACATATGTTTTCACGAGTTTTTATTAAAAGTAATTTGTTTGTGAATATTAAAGTAAAATGACTATTGTATTTAACGTAATAAGAGTCGACCTTAATCAGTGCCGTGCAAATGCTATAAAATTGCATGCAACCTGGAATTTTCTTACTGCCAAGTTAAGGAGGGCTCAGTCTTTCCTGGAATTCCCGGTGGGAATAAATGTTCACTTCCAGACAACAAAGACTGCGAGTTAGTAATTTTCCCCTCTAGTCTCAGGCAGCTCTTTGTTCTCCAGGAGTCTAAGGAGCAGATCACATGTTAAAGTCTGTATAGATCCTTGAAGTGTGCTATAGATTATGTCTCTTTCCTTGGTTATCAAGAAAAGCTCTTGTGTTATGTTATTTAACGATAATCCACCCATTTTCTACTTTGGTTATAATGGACTATATGTTGTACAAAGAGGAGAAAAGCCTAAAGTTAACATTAAAGGTGCTGTTCCACCTACTCTAAAGTACCACTAAATGCCCAAACCCTTCACAGAAATAACTCTTTAATGTTAATGTTGCATTATTCACTTTTGGGGGGGGCTGGTCACACTTGTCATGTGACACAACAGTAGGCAAACATGTGTTGTTGCCATAGAAACTGTAAGGGCCTCAAAGTTTTCCGTGTTGGTTTTTGTGTGGAAAAAGGAAAGAATACAACGACAGAAGGTTTATTTTCTAAACATGCTAGAGAGTGCGTTTAATGTTTTGTCCATGTTGAACAGCACAATAAATGTAATAAAACTAGCTTGTACTGAGAGCTTAAATCTATTAAGAGCGTACAAGAGCGTGTCTGCTCATACGCAGGGTCCCACAGCCGAACCATTTCACCAAAGACTGTCTGGCCAGGTAGATCAAGGTGGAAGAAATTGGGAGTCGTTTACCATGTCTTTAGGCATTCGACAACATTTCTACCCACAGAGGTTGCAATTTACATATCTGATTGTATATGCGCATCTGTTAGTCAGATGGAATCATTGTACATTGTTTCCTTATCAAGCCACTAGTGACTATGGTGCCTTTACACAGTCTGGACATACATTATCAGTAAACCTCCTAATCCCTGTAACACTATAAATACTTTTTTACAAGTTGGACTGTCGCATTCTGCTGTGTATAGAACCCTTAAAGATACATGCCGGTATAAATGAGTGATGCTTGTGTCCTTCCAGATCTGTGGCAAATAAATATTACTAATCATTGTATATAACATCTTCTATAGGTTAGCCTCTAGTCTTGTACTTTCATATATTTTGACTATATATATATATATAGATATATATATAGATATATATAGATATATACTAGGACCTTGACCAGTTAACTGAAGCATAGACATATAGTATTCCATTCTTAGAGAAATAAAGGCTCGACATTTGATGACAATTTAATGTGAAAAATGTGAAATTGTTCCATTTGTCTTATACGAACATAGTCATTTGTATAATATCACTTTTTTTATTGCATGCACTCTCCTAAATTGTGAATGTTCTCAAATTTAAAATAAGCCACTTTAAAGTAAATCCCATAACTATGAAAACCCCATACGATATCATTGAGTGGGGGAACTGACCAGTGCAAAAAAAAAGAACCATTGTTTTAAAAGGGGGAGAATGTTCATGTTTGAAAAATGTCAAGTGCATGTTGGTTTTGGGCAAAAAATGTTATACTGCTTTTTTTTTTAAAGTGATAGAAAGGTAATGACGGCACTTTACCTGAAGCTGATATTGGTTTCTTATCTCGTGACGCAAAATTCTGCATACTATTGGTAACATTTTCAAACACTTCACTAATGAAGTATTACTTAAACTTTTGTTCAAATTTACAGTGAAAGAATCTTAATTCCAGAGATGTTTTTTCTTTAAAGGGTGGGCTGTCTCATATTGTATTAGCCAGTCCTATTTATGTGTGTTTATGTTGGGCCAAGCCATACCAGCTTGGATTCATTCAGCTATTAAGCCAACCATCTTTTATTTTTTAAACACGTTTGAGAACATTCAAAATGCAAACATGCATAAACATTAAAAAAAAATAATGAATCAGATTGGGTTGAAAAATGTTGCAAGCTGCAGGTGGATGACTAAAAAACGGCAAATTTTACATTACTGACCCTTTCACCATTCCAAGGACAGATTCTGGCTGAAGAACATATAATGTAGTGTAAATACTTACGTTTTGTACATCGCTCCGACCCAGGAGATTTACTCCAGCCATGACAGCATCTGCCTCCGCAAACATTAACTCTAAAACATAAAGATTGCAAAAATTAGCATTTTTCCCCCAGTACCAGATAAAATAGGACACCATCAAGACTACAGCTCTGCAAAAATCATGCCGGTCCTCCCAAAAGACCTTGTCTTTTATGGTCATGGAAAATGATACCATACTGTGCAACATATTGCAAATGTTGCATTGCAATTTATGTATGCTCGTTATTTAGTTATATAAAATCTAAATCCATTACTTAGATCGCAAGGGTCAAGTCCACATTAGCATCACAGCATGGAAATCTATATTGCTGTGTATCAGGTAACTAAGATGACCGTCATACGAACCATTTTATAGAGAGTGGTGCATTACAAGAGGTCTTTTACGTTCCCAGTAGTCCCAATGACTATTACTAATAGCATATACCGTGAGTTATAATTATTTTGGGCATATGGAAACATTTTTTTTTAATTAAGACATTTAGGGTCAAGTTATGCAACTTTACAAAAGTTTCTTTGCCTTTTAACTACAGGTGCAAGACTCGCCAAAAGCAAAGTTTGTCTCCTATTGTATGTGTAATAAGCTCTGGTTGGCTCCCAGCAGGAACACCTAGTTGAATTCAATACCCATTCTCACATGTTTACACTATCATGTTTAGACAACAGTTGTCACTTTTTTACACCTTTGGGTCAGCATATAAACAAAATATTACATGGTTTAACTTGTATAAAACAGATTGTGATGTGGTTAAGCAATGTAATAATCTACCAAACAAGTATTTTAATTAGGCTTTTGTCACAATGGTGAAAGCATGCAACTGTTCTTTTTGGATTCTAACTTAACAAACTTTCTATATCAGTTAACTTAATTTGATGTAGTGACCAGACTACAAAAAAAACTAATAACCCTCTTTTTCAAGTTACTGTATAAAAATTAAACAATTAAGGTAATTCCACATGTGACACTGTATACAAGCACTGTGTGTAACTCTGGAAGGAATAGATCAGTGAGCCATGCTTAACCCCAGATGGACAGTTCGGCCTTAGTACTGGGCCAAAAACATGGCCATACAGATCCAAAAACTTGATGAAAGAAGGAACTTGAGCTGGCTCTGTTAGGTTCATTTTTGGCTCTCCAAGCCAAACCACCAAGCAAGCATATTTTTGTATCTTGCAGATATGGACTACCACCAGCATATCTGAAGTCTATATCGGTAATGTAGGAATGTATTATTTATATCTCACTTCTAGAAACTCACTGTAGATCATTTTGGAATTGAGTCTAACAATATCTAAAGCTGACAGATGTATTTGAACAAGAGGCCAAATCATTTCTCAGTTTTAAGTGAAATACTGAATGTCTCCCATTGAGATTGTATGCTCAAACAAGCAGGGTTCCACACACAGTCTAGCTGTTTCAATATGTCACATATTTGTGAAAAATGTGCGCATTTGTAAACATTTCCTATTGTACAATACCTCAGTTCTTAAGCATAGCAGAACTCCTGATATTATGCATGAGGCCTGTCATATGGCTTACTAGAGTTCATTCTTTGATTACATGTTGAGAGGCCTCCATGAAAGAGTTTAGCATACCTGATGTAGCCTGGTCAGAGGCAAGGCCAGTTACCATCAAAAAAGGCATCAATATTGGATTTAGAGGCCCATTCTCACCTGTTGTTATGTTAATACACTACTTGTTATGTCCTGTCTACCCATTGTATAGCACTATAGAATATAATGGTGCTTTGGGACATCTGTTTGTTATGTTTTGTTGGGCAAAAATAAGTTTTTACACATCTGGAGTGGAATAGAAGAACTCTTTGCCTTTCTATGTTTCATATTTATGAATCTCCACCATAATAGAAGGGCAACGATCTGCTTGATGAAATCCTTTACTTGATATGCATATCTGGCATTTAGATATTACTGGGATAGCTTTTTCTAAAATAATTTCAAAAACACAGCCAGTAACAGCCCAATCTGAGGTCACCTGGTTCCATTTTGAGACTATAACTAGAGTTCCTCCAAATGACATTATTAAAACCGTAACCACAAATACAACAGGACACATTTAATGCAACATCACTATTGTCCTTTCTACAGACATCTGTGGTGCATCCTGATATTTATATCAGATACATTCACATACTAACAATCAAGTTTCTGTTAGTATAGGCAATTTTGGGGTACAGCATCCCTTCAATAATACATTGCAGATATTTAGATTGTTTTAAAGTTGGATAGATGTAGTCATGATAATAATTTATCTGCAGGTGGAATTTTAATATAATATGAATCACCAAAATAGGTTATAAATGAGCACATTTAAAAATATTAATAGAAATAAATACACAGGATATATTCAGGAATTCAAATCCAAATGTAAATCACATGAAATGTCAAGTCCCACTTGATTTGGGTTACCGGTATAGACATTGTTCTGCCGTTAGAACAATATGCAAAAAGCCAAGGAATGCACTGAGTTCTATGTAATTGAAGTCGAAACTGGCAATTTACTTGAGTCCTGTCGTACTAAATCATCCATCATATTTCATCTAAGCTGCAATACCAGAGTTTGATGCTATCCCAAGCCAAGCAGAGCTAGAAGAGCCATTTTCAACATTTTTTTCTGTTTCTATGAGATTTTTTTTTATTTTCTATGGTTTTATATCATGCTTTTGACGGGCATAACATTCAACTACAACTTTTGTTCGCTTACATATTGATTCATTGTTTTTGGTTGTGGTGTCACTAAAAGACAACATTTTTGGTGGGGCACCAAGAAGTTTTGGCCCTACTGCTGGTGTTTTGGCTGGGGAAGGAAGGGATCAAATATGTCTCAGGAAAGTGTAGCCCTAGAAGATCAAGATTTAGGATCAGTGATTCACTGTAGCTCCTCTGAGCTCTTTGTATTCACCCCCCACCTCTTCATGAGTAATGGAAGCACTTGCACCTGGAGTTTCAATACAAAAATGGGAGTTGTAGTGCACAGCAGGAGGACTGCCAGTTGTTCTTATAACCAGTGTAAAAGTGATAAAACAAAGTTATTTTCCACGCTTTTAAATCATGACTGTCTTCATAAATCCTTACTGATTTAGTACGGTTTCATTGCAAGCAAGCACAGGTCATCACATTCCTTCTAGATACTCCAGATGCCAGTGTACAGAAGGCCAGCTAAACAGGAAGGGCATGGTCAGTGTATAGGGGGAAATGATTTCATATAGGTGGAAAGAAATATATTCTTTTCCTTTGGAATAACAGAACCGACCAAGACTATTCTGAGGCAATTCATGAATGTTCTAGGAACAACGCAATCAATTTTTAGCAGCTAAGCATGTATGATGACACCAAGGCGTTCACTGATCAGTCTATAGCGGAAGTAAAAGCAACTGGAATGCTTCTTGCAATTCTTCATATACATCTCAACAAGATATACCTATTTATCTCGACTTATGGTAAAGCAAGTGTTGCGTCTGATAGCTCTTTCTACACATATTGTATTATGACAGGACATTCAAATAAAGCTGAATAAATACTCTATTCAATATTAAGTATGCCTATAATGTCCTCCTACAGAGGACTGCAATTCATTTCATGATTAGGCGTTTGCTGGATAAGCGTTCAAGGAACTATAGCCACAACAGCTTCAAATGAAAAATATCACTGTTGAAGTTGGATGACCAGATGGCTCTTTGATCCAGGGACACTTATGAAAGATGCTTTGTAGTTGCAATGATTCTAAGGGAAGCCCTGCTATATGGATTCTCAATAATAATTCTCTCTTTAAATGGAAATGCATGTTACTTGTTATAAGCAGTGTGCTTAGTTCAAGGAGCAAACTAAAAAATGTTAGTTGACAGAAGACATTTGAAACGAGTCCCTCTGGCCAGTTCTAAGCCTGAACCGATTTGATATTTGCTGGTATGTATATACCGGTACATGAAATACCGTGTCAAATCTTTCCCAATCCCAATGTTATGTGTAAACAAATTCCGTCCAGGTTATATTAACCCGTGCTATTAAAGGTGCATTCCAACAGAGCGAGATAAATTACAGCAGAATAAAAATAAAATCAGGAGTCTAACCCGGTACTATTTGTATATAATTAGTTCAAACTCTAGAGAGGTATTGCATTTAACATATCTGGTTGCTGCATATTTTAATACAATATTTATATTATGCATGGGCATCCCAAACTGTCATATGACTTTGCCACCAATTTAAATTGCCCTATAACAATATTAATGCTAGGAAAATAGGTGTCCCCCGGCCCCTGTCTATGGGCACTCAGTGCTTATGGGTCTCTAGTGTGTTATAAGTTTTAAGTAATTAAATACAAACTTAGTTTTTACAGTGCTATCCACATATTTATGTCTTTCATAGGAAACCAGGCACATATAACTAGACATGCTAATGTTAAGGGGCAGAAACTTTGGTCCATGCGCTATTTTTATTTTAATGAAACAGCTAGCAAGGAAATAGATCAAAATTCAGTTTTGCATTCAATTGCATGTAAACAACATAGGTGATGATAGAATTGCATGTAAACAACCGGTGATGAAGGTGTGAGCGCACGCAATGCATGATGGGAAAGCTCATAGTGCATTGAGGGGATTCTTTGGAACATTTTTGTCCTTTATTTCATCTCTAGGTATGTCAACAACAAAAACAACACTTGGGGATCCTGAAAGCATAAAATCGTCTACAAAGAGAAAAGCTGTCCTCATCACAATATGCCGAGGAAGGACAAACATGTTAAAGAGACACTCCAAGGGAGCCACTAAATAATCAATGCATATAAAGCTGCAGCTTCCCACCCCTCCATCACCTAACATTGCGCTCCACTGATTGGTTGCTAGAAGCAGCCAATGTGTGGCAGGAAACTACTCTCATTAAAATCAATCAGAGTCCTTAGAGTCAGGTTAGAATATCACGTATCAGGAGATGTGTGGCCGGCTGAATATATCTCCTGCACAAGTGTGTGGGGAAAGGGACTAACGTATATAGGAGAAATTCAGCATGTTCTCCACATGAATTTGTAGAGACCAATCGGCTATATTTATAGATAATACTTGCCTTTTTATGTTCTACACAAAATTCAAAACCCTGCCAGTTCCATAAGAAATGTAAGAAATGTATCGAATACAATGAAGCAAGACATATTGGATTGTCCCATTGTGAAAAAAGAAGTTACCTAAATCAGTGTCTTGTTTCCTAGACCTTTTACTGTCATTCATCGGGCAGCATCCAGTGTAATGTAATTAGTTGAGCATCCTATTATATTTTCAAAGCACCACCTTGTGAGGTCATGGCAGTCCATGAGTAAACTCAAGGAAGGTCAGAGGTTCAGAGCAATACAGCACAATACATCACAGGTCTTCCTTTGATCCAGGGTTTTGGCAGATAATCAGTCAAGCAATGAGGATATTTAAAGAGTGTTTGGTGTTAGATTTATTTTTATTTATTTTATTTAAACAAATACACTCTGAAGAGGAAACATTATTCTTGTTCTTGGGTGTAGACTTGCAGACGGCACATTTTGTCCCCAAATACTGAATTAAATTATAACAGACATATTGGAATGATGCACTTGTCTCAGTATAAAAGGTGTTTCCTATACATAGAGCTGAGAAAGCAGAATGGCTCAGGTCAGGTACTAGGTTTGGTCGCAGACTAGGGACACAAGCTAACGGTCTTCTGTAGATACAGGCCCAGGAGGACAATGTATTTTATTTCAGTGAAAGGGTGGTATAAAAGTGGGAAAACATTCCAGCAGAAGTGGTATACTATAAGGGTACTTAAACATGCATGGGATAGGCATAAAGCTATACAAAAAGGTAAAGGAACAAATAATGTTTTCACAGACTAGGTGGGCTGCATGACTCACACCAAATTCTCTTTCTACAGCCTGGCTAAAGCAGCAGAAGAAAACCAAGCAGGTTTACACATGATATTGTACACCACAATTTTCTGGGTGGAAACTGGTACCAAAAGTAACATCATGTTCTTTAATAAGGGTTCCATCTGGTGTGAAATATATGGTGCTTCCTAGCTTCCACATAACTGTGAACATCCATTACCCAATTGTTTGTTGCCTCTATATCAGGGGATGACTGGCAGCCTAAAGCCACAATTCAGGGGATGCCTGAAGCCACAATTTAGTGCTGCTAATCCTTTTTTAATAAGATATGCAGATTGGACTAGAGTAAATAACACAAAACCTTTTACGTTTCCTCTCACTGATTTCTGGGCCTAGAAAGTTTTGTCCTCGGAAGTGACTACAAATTCACGAGAGTGTTTTATCTCTGGATAAGTAAAAAATAAATAGTTCAATTTATTCCTACTGTAAGTAAAGTGCCAGGAAACAGATGACCAAACACACACACACCAGGACAGACTCTGCCACACCGACACACAAACACACACACCAGGACAGGCTGCACTATGTGTATATCTAACTAATTGGTTCCCTATACATCCTCCATACTGCAGGACAGCATTTTATCTGGGCTGGTCAGCAATATGTAAAAGTTATATGTGTCTTGGAAAACATGGCCTACGTGGTCACCATAATGTCCCCACACCCTTGTGTACTGCCCCCCAGCTAGCTCCACATTGTGTATGTATCCCACCGCCCAGGCCCCCTTTAGTATTGATTTATGTGATGCCCCCAGCCAGAACCCCCTTGTAAATTAATGTTCCCCACCTATAGTATCATGTCAGCCCTGGCACCCTGTTCCCATCCACAGGATCTGCCCAACACCCAGATTGCAAGCATAGGACTTGCCACCTTTGCCCCGAAAAAACAGCCTGCCTGTGGCACCCTAGCCTCAAACAGTCTCCATGTGGCATCCTAGCCTCAAATAGCCTCCCTGTGCCATGCTTTCCCCCACTTACACATGCATGCTGTCCAACATATTCATTCATTTACTTATTCACAAACATTCATTCACTGATTCATATACTCATCCATTCACAAATACTAATTTACTCATTCATTCACTCATTCAGAGATGCGCATTCCTTCATTCACAGATGCTCATTCATCCCCTCAATGACGCATACTCGTTCATACACCCACCACCTTACCTGAGCAGGGTTATGTAAATTCACCTTACTCCGCTGAGTTCCTGCTTCCCCTGGGCGGCACAAGAGACGTTGTTCGCACAGGTAAACAGCAGAGCCCCTGCAGTCACAACCCCTGCAATCCTGGAAATTAGATTTAGGGCAGCCTGGAGGGGCTATTGCCCCATAACCCAGCCCGCCCCTGCTCTATATACATTACCAACTGGTATACCCAAATCTCCCACTGTGACACGCACATTTTTTGCCTATCCAGAGAGTATCATGGCTAAGGCTTTTGGCCTTGGATTGGAACATATTCTATCTTTTGTTACCACTATTTTGTCAAGGTTATCTAGCAACTGAGAGGATGGTAGACAAGTGGAATAGCCTTTTGGCAAAGTCACTAATACAGTGAAGGAAAACATGCATAAGGTGAGCATAAAGCAATCCTAAAGACAAGACCAAAGACTGTAAAAGGTCTGAGTCTATACATCAGGAAAAACAGGCAGACCAGATGGGCCCAACCATTCTCAGCTGCCATCAAATTTCTACGAAATGTGATTTATTACCCTCACTAAGCTACTTAATGTTTCCATACAGACAAGCAGAAAGACCATAAGGCTTTGTCACACCACTGCCATTTAGACATTTAGAAGGTAGATACAGCATGAATTAATCTATAGAAATCAAGCCAGAAGAAAAACAGTAAGAGGAAACATTGTGGAATCTGGATAAATTAAACAATCCTTTTAACTTACATTAGAATTTGGCATACAGCTCAGTTTCTTAGGGGTCTGAAATACTTTCAACTTTTGACTGAGTCCTTCACTGATGTTAATCTGTACATTTTAGCCTTTAAGAGTACAAAGGTAATATTATAATAGCTTCTAGTGTGTGTGCCAAGTATAGCTGAACTCATTAATGTGTGGAGTCTGGTCACAGTAATGACTTCACATCAGTTAAACTCTAAAGATGGCTAATCATGGCTCCAAACAGGATTTACAAGACACGAACAAGTTTAAGATTGTTTTTTAATATGTATTAATTTTTCAAACTCAGTCCACCCATTGATATTATCAATTCATTTGTTTCTGAATGCAATCTCTTGCACTTATGGACTATGGGAGTCATAGCTCTACAGACTATACGAATGACAGCTCAAAAAGGTAACGGGATATTAAATATATATGCCACTGCTGTTAGCTTTAGTTTTGTAAAAGAAAAAACAAACACAATTTAGTCTTGAAAAGGTTACTGCTATTGAGTATTTCACTCACCCTAACTTCCAAGAGTTTTAAACTAGCAAAGAATGTTTCTTCCACTTGTTAATAGAATTTTCAGGGCTATTGGTTGTCTGGGCTACTGTCAGACTGTGTTATAATGTGAGATAAAGGCTCCAGATCCCTGGCACCTGCTGGTATATCTATGATATCTTAACAATTATGTGGTTGAACAAGTGTGATGAGTAAAGACACTTTTGGTCTGTATGCCTCAGGTATTAACGCGCAGATTGGGATCTAGATATTGTAATGTATGCAAAGGAAGGTATAAATGTAGGAAAAAACAAATTTAAAGAACCTGATCAATTCCTTTGAAGTACACCACCAATCAAACACTGGTTATTTCTATGCTACTAGTGATGTTATTTCAACATCTATAAAATATCCTAGATACTCGACTAACCCTACTAGTGTACTAGTTGACTACAGCTTTGGCAGTTCAGATCTCCCTAGTATATCAAAGGGTTAAAGTTGGCTGCAGCTATTATTGATATGGGGTTTATATGTTTTCGTTTCATAAAATATAGATGTTCTGTCCAAGTTAGCTTCTTGCCAATTTGAATCTGTCCCTAGATTTAATAAGTGGAATATAATTAACACACCTCCCTAAGTTTAAAGGGACAACATTTTTATGTTATATTATGTTTCTCCACTATTCCTTTGTTTGACTATTTTTGGATAGGCATCTGTTAAAATTCACATACAATCTTAAAATTCTTCTACTGTAAAATGCAGCCCTGGAATCAGAACCCGAACCCAACAAGACTAGCATACACTCTGCTCTGTACCAGATCTAGCTCAGATCATTTAAAGGTCCATGAAAAGTAGACCCATTTCAACTAGAAAGTTACAAACACAAATCCAAAATGCACATTGAATTCAAGGTTTGTTTCTGTACATTATACACAGAATATTTCACCCCAAATCACCCTACAGTTTATGGCTGAGCTGCAATCCCATTCACAATTTTACAGTCCAATCCCACCTCCCTCTCTCTAAGAAATGTCATAAACTTCCTTTTCTTAACCAGAATCCCCATTGAAGCAGCAACAAGGGATGTCTGGTTCTCTACAACTCCCTTCATCTCCAGCTATCTGCATGACATGGAAGTTCTAGGAGCTCCACAGCAGGTGGAGGTCATAGAACATCCTATCGATGTCCAGCGAAGGGCTGGAATCCATGCACTGTAACTATTATACAGTAACCACCTGCCAGTGACTTCCCACTACTGGTTACACTGTATCTTTGGGTTCTAACCAAAGCAGAGCAATGTAAGCGAGCTTATTCCCCACCCCCATCCCAAGCAGAAACACTCTCTCACCCCTGAAGCTGGAGTTTCTGCTGCAGCAAGCTGGGATTCCTCTGTGTGTCCTGCTGCAGGCTGCTTCTGGAGTAGGAGAAGTGCCTGGTCACTTTGCTCACAGTCTGGCCAGCATTGTCTCCTACAAGCTGCTGGGGTTGATGCACCAAAGAAGAGCTGGAAGTCACTCTGCTCATCCTGCGAGTCCTTTCCTGAGTGTTCACATGGCTCCCACTCGGTTGCCTGTTGCTTACGAGGATATTACGATTGCTAAGAGGTACAGAGTGCTGCTGCTGGTAGATCCCAGGAGGTCCATGGTGCACCACATAAGTGATCTTCCTTACTCTTTCTATATTAGCAACAACACAGGATAAGCAGACAAATGCACAGAGCAAAATCCCCCACCTGTTGTAAGCCATGTATGCAGCAGACTGTCACACTTTACTGATAATAAGTATATGTCCTCCAGCAATAAAAATTATCTTGGCTTCTCTGCTCCTCCTTTGGATTAGACGCTTTTCTCCCTTTTTCTCTGGATCCTTTTTCTTTCGAATTCGCTCTTCTCCTCTTGCTTGCAAAGAAACTCTCCTGGTTCCAGGCAAACTTGAGGCTCAGAAGCTGTATAGCTGTAGCCAGTAGATAAACCTGATTTCAGATGGTTGAAGGAAACAGAGAAGGAGGCATTGGTCTGTGTCTGAGGATCTTGTTATAATGCAGCAGCCAAGATAAGTAGGGGGGAGAGAGTTAAGAAAGAGAAAGGGTGAGAGGGAGAGAGTTTAGAGAAAGAGTGAGAGAGAAAGTAGGAGGAGATGGAAAAGGGGGCAGTTCAAGGGGTTTCTATAAGGAGCAGATGTTTAGGTTGCTTGAGCTGCCAGTGTAGGTCTTTCTGCCTGGAGAGAAGACAAAAAATGTAGAGACTAAGCTCTTAAAGAGAGGGCTTTAAAAGTTAGTGTGTGAGTGTAAAGAATGGACTGCCTGTCAGCACCGTGTAGCCAATCCCTCCGGAGATATGACGTCATGAAGCACATCCTAATAGGGAGACACACACACATTTATGCAACCTTCCAGGAATGTTTTATTATTAGGATTAGGGGATAATTGTGGGTAAACATAAAATCATTTTGAAGTGAAAATAAATGGCAGTAAAGCTTCTGCCAAAGTTACGCATGGGATAGTTGTATACAAACAAAACAATGATCACATGTAAAGAGAAACATTAGATCATCAACTTGTAGCTCAGTAAATGTATCCACTGAATGAGAAAATGCAACATGTATGTATAGCATGCCTGAAGGAGACTTACCTATTTTATACCACTTTTCTTAACCCCTTAAGTGCTTGTTGCATTGAGACTACAGATTGTGAATTCTAAGCATGGCTGTTGTCAGTGAGACCAGGAAGGTACATTTAACTTAAGCAAATGTTGTCCCTGCGAGCCTGTGTCCCGGATTTATTCATAATTTCATCATCTACGTGGTGAATAACAAATGCCAATAGTCCATAATTTGCTGGGACAGTCCAGCTAATCGCTTATACAGATTAAAATAGATCTTGGTAATTTCTTAGCATTTTCAACATAGCGGTTAGGAATCAATAGATCAGGATGAAGAACATGTAGAATTTTCCTTCTCTTCAAGATGATATCACTGAAATCAAACGAGGTACTGAATATAGTGCCACTCACTGAAACACTATATGCTGAAGCATAATGGGTTAAATGCTATAATTTCATTCCCTTTTCCATGGAAGTGCTTTGTATAAAAAGATATAACATATACGCACATATATAAATAAATATACATCACATACATCATCGTTCTCAACATTTGACTTCGTGACTTATCCATAAAGAATAATGGAAAGCATATTTTCTGCTGTCTCTATACACATTACTATGAGCTTTAGGGCTGTTAAACACTGTGTTGTGCTCATAACCAGCAAAAATCCTGAGCTCCTATGCGGACAGAAAGATTTTGAGACCCAAAAAGGCACTGTCACTTCTAAAGAGGGACACTTGGAATGATATGAAAAACCCATCTCCACCATTACAGAAGGCCCTTGATATTTATCTGTATGGGGTTCCCTTAATCATTTAAAGGTCACTCATGCATATTCAACGCAAAGTCAGATTATAGGTCTTAATGGCTGAATGACATCTTGTAAGAATGAATAATGCCATTTGGAAATGTAATTGACCAATAAAAAACATGTCCCTATAATCACCCTGACAGTTACTGTGATAAATGACAGCAGCTCAACAGACATGCATGCCCTGACCGTAAAATGCAAAAGCTCTGTAAATGTGTAATATGTAACTTATCCAAATCATACAATACAATACATGAATCTTGTTCATGTTTTGTAATTTTTTTGTGATTGTGCTAAATTGCATGCATTCACTATAATATTATTATTGCTATTTATTTATTTATATAGCACCATTAGCACCATTACATTCAGTAGCGCTGTACAATGGGAACATCCCACCATTTTTGTTTGTTTTCTACATATTTGTGTTGCTCACACACTCAAACACACAACTGCACATCCATGCTCATACACATGTGCTCACATTCATACACACTAGGGATGCACCGAAATGACAATTTTGGACCAAAACCAAAAACATGTATTACAAGTGGGGTTTTAATTTGTCTTGTAGCAAAGTGTTATCTGAAAATGTTAATTTAACAAAATCAATAAAAATGTAAGAAAAGAAAACAGTAATTCTAAGTTCTTCAATATCAAATGTAGTTATATTTTTTATATTCACTTAAAAATATGGAGATACAGAAGAAAGGACGACAATAAATCTAGAGAAAAGTTACATATTATTCAATGACGGCTGCTTAACACGTGAGTTTTTCCCCCTGTAGTGTGTTTAACATACGGTAAGGCATGTACTGAGAGTGTATTGTACAGAGTCTACTGTACACGGCTGTATGAGATTCCACGTTGGCTTCGAGCCGAAGTATTCTTTACTGCCGTAAGTTATGTAGCCTGCGTTCACACACACACACACACAGGTATGTTTGTGCAATGGATTTCCTAGGAGACATTCCCACTTTGCTTTTCACTGCCTGCAGTGTGGAATGGATTACCCAATGCTTTCACCGGTGACATAACCACTTACGGTTAAGCAGAAAGATCGATACCACCTCAGGGTAACCTGAACTTTACAAACAAATCTGCTTGTTTAAACAAATTCCAGCTTTCATTTTCGCTGCAGGGGTCATGGGATTTTTTGGTTTTAAATGCTTTATTCACACATTTCATTGTATATTTTTTATTTTTTAAAAAAAAGCCTATACAATAAAAAGGTGTGAATGACTTTAATAACACTAATAGGAAAATACCTCTGAAATATATTTAATATAGAAACAGAATTTGATGGCAGATAACAACCATTGCGCTCACCTAATCTGCCTGTTTTTCCTTATGCAAAAACTCCTTGGTCCTTGGTCTTGTTTTATGCCATATGCCTGTCCCATGTATGTTTCAATTCCTGCACTACCCCTTCTGCTTGGAGGCAGTTCCATGTACCTACCACCCTCTCAGTTTATTAAAACTTTCTTACATTTGATAAAAAGCCTCTGGCTTTCTAGTTTTAATGTTATTTAATGTAAGATCAGCAAATTATGTACCAAATTAGAACCAAAAAACTTACATCAATAAGTCCTTTAAAAGAAAGGAAGAGATGTCAATATATTCTGATACTTCGCTTCACTTTAGAGGGACCTGTTAATTATGTCATATATTTTTGTTCATGTTAATAATGATATATGTTTGTTCATATTAATATTATGTTTTTTGATTGTTTACTACTAATACTATCTATTGTTTATTTTATAATTTATTATTATTATTTATTCATTTATTATTTATTAATGTTATTGTTAAGTTTGTATTCTCCCCTCATTGTTAGATTTCCTATAAGTGTCCCTGGTTAAGAAGCCATCTGGTTACCCTATTTTAATGGATCTCTATTGTCACTTCTCTGATGACTTCTGTCAGGTAGCACCATCGAGCAGCTGTGGATGTCACACAGTCACACATTGAACACTCTTTTCTAAGATTCAGGGTTGAACCCACCTGGAACTCCTAAATACCATATGCTCCCAACAGTCTCAAAACCAGACATATTTGTACTACCGTATTTATCGGCGTATTACACGCTCCGGCGTATAACACGCACCCTCGTCGGAACCGGAAGTGCGGGGGACGCGGCTACAGAAAGTTATCGGCGTATAACACGCAGGTAGGGTTTAAACTTATTTTTTTAGATATAAAAGTGTGTGTTATACGCCGATAAATACGGTATTTAGTGGGACTGTCGGCAGCTTAACATGCATATTACCTGAAACAGAAAAATATTTTAGTCAATTCTCCTTTATTGAAGATATGCATACTAATAACATACAGTGGTAACATTGTAGAATATGCACAACATAATACAGAATCGGGTAAATGTGCTAACAAGGACCCGTAAGAAAACAGCAGACAGGAGGCAGTATAAAAAGAGACCGGGCTGGGTCCGCAGTTGAACAGCATGCCAGGGTCAACAGCTACAGGGCATACATAGGTAAGTTACACGAGCAGAGGAGAAATCGAGACGCGGCATGGACCGCGAAAACACATGATATCATACCAGCAAAATATGACGAAATCAGAACAAAAATACAAAAAACAAACGAAAAGTAAAACGAAACAAATACACTGCACGGCTAAACCATCGAAAGTGACACGGTGAAAAAAGGCCCCACAAACCAAGACTACAGAAGTGAATTTATAAGAATGACACGCATCCCGGCTGTCAGGGGATACGACGACCGAAAGGGCAGCAGGGTTATCAGGGACACGTAGGGGCATCAAAGCCCAGGTCAATCATACGGGGAGACGAAATAAAGGCTGTCCACGGAAGCCACTTGAGGGCGTTCTTGTATTCCCTCCCCTTAGAAGCTGCCACCAAATCCTCCATAAGATAGGCGAAGTTAACCCTCGAAAACCAAGCACCAATAGGAGGGGGACCCGGAGTTTTCCAGAATCGGGGGATAACAGATTTCGCAGCCTGAATCAATTGCAGAGACAGGGAACGCTTATAGGAGCCAAAAGATGTTTGTGTGTGATGGAGAAGAAGTATCGCAGGGGTAGGTTCAAAATCGGGGTCAGCCACCTCCCTGAGTACCGCCCTAACCGTTTCCCAGAAGGGGCGGATGTCAGGGCAATCCCACCACAGATGCAGATAAGAGCCCTCCGCGGCCCCGCATCTCCAACACTGCGGGGAAACCTGAGGCAGGTAATGGTGCAAGTCACGCGGGACCTTGTACCAGCGCGACAGTAGCTTAAAGGAGCATTCCTGAACCTTACTCGAAATGGACCCCTTAAGTGTGAGCAAGAATATCTGATCCCATTCAGGGTCCGTGAACTGGATGGACAAATCCCTTTCCCAGAGGCTGAGATAGAACGGTTTACTGGTGCAAAATTCATCGATCAGTAGTGCATAAATATGGGAAAGAAGGTGGGGCGGTTCAGAGGATAACACACAAAGTTTTTCAAAATTGGTCAGCGGCCTAGTAAGGCGAGTGTCTGGTAAAAGAGTGGAAGCGTAATGTTTAAGTTGGTGGTGCAGAAAGGTAAGCTGAAAAGAGGGAGGAGTCTGCCGGAGCAAGTCCCGCAGGGGACGGAATGCCGCACCTTGAATAAGCAGGTGCAGCCTGACTTGTTTAACCTTGAGCTGCGTACTGAGAGCCCTAAGGTGAGTCTGAGTGGCAGAGGGCAAAGCAGGGTTGTGTGAAATGGGAAACAGCGGGCTAGGCGAAGTCGTGAGGTGACCCCGGGAGGCCAACCTCGACAAGACACGCAGCGAAGCCGATATCGTGGGGTGGGAAGGTAACGATAAGTGGCGAAGGTGGCCCGGCAGCCAGGGAACCGCCGAAATATGATGCAACAGAAAGGAATTCTCTAAGGGGACCCACAGCTTCGGGACCTCCAATGACCACTCCACAATTCGACGGAGGTGGGATGCCATCCAGTACCGCTCAAGATCGGGGACACCGAGGCCGCCCCTATGCTTGGGCCGTACCAGGTGTATAAATGACAGCCTGGGGTTACGATCACCCCAAATATATCTCCGAAAGATCCTGTGGCAAGCCTTAAAGTATGCCCTAGGGAGGAAGATTGGGACACATTGGAGGAGGTAGAGGAATTTCGGAAGGATGGACATTTTCAATACCCCGATGCGACCAAACCACGAGATATGAGGAACCGCCCAACGACGAAGGTCAGCGAGGACCGAGGACAACAAGGCCTCATAATTCAGGCGACGTAGGTGGGAGAGGTCGGAAGGGATCCAAATGCCCAGATATTTAATCGCCGAGGGTTGCCATCGAAAGGGGAACAGTCTAGTCAGCTGGTCTCTAAGCGCGTCAGAAACATTAATCCCCAATATTTCAGATTTTTGAAAGTTAATTTTATAATTGGAGAGCTCTCGGAACGTGCGGAGTTCCGTAATGATATGGGCAAGGGAGGAGTGTGGTTGAGTCGTAATGCACAACATATCATCGGCGTAAATGGCTAATTTATGAGTGTGGTTGGCTATGGGAAGGCCGATAATGTCCGGATTTGCCCTGAGCGCGCAAGCCAGAGGCTCCATTGTCAAAATGAACAATAATGGGGACAAAGGACACCCCTGTCTCGTGCCGTTCGTAATTTGCAAGGTGTCCGACAAGATGCCATTGACTTTGATCTGGGCCGAGGGATTAGAATATAAAGCCCTAATTTGGTTGAGGAAGTTACCCCGAAGGCCAATGGATTCTAAGGTTTGGAAAAGGAAAGGCCAGGCCACCCTATCGAACGCCTTTTCGGCGTCCATAGATATCAGGGCGAGAGGGAGTTCATGGGCATTAGCATACGCGATCAAGTTTAAGACCCTAATGGTATTGTCTCTGGCTTCCCTCCCAGGAACGAAACCGACCTGATCCATGTGGATAAGAGACGAGACAAACGGTTGGAAGCGCAGGGCCATCACCTTAGCCAGTAGCTTAAGGTCGGTGTTAATCAACGAAATGGGCCGATAATTCGAGCAGCAGTCCGCATCTTTCCCCGGCTTAGGGATGACTACAATGTGGGCGAGGTTGGAGTGGGGGTCAGGTACATGGCCCTCCGCAAACAGGTTAAAGAGCTTAGTCAAGTGGGAACCCAATACCGGGAAAAAGCGGCTATAATAACTACTAGTAAGGCCGTCCGGGCCTGGACTTTTACCCTTGGGGGACATTTTCAACGCGGTACCGATCTCTTCACATGTAATCGGAGAGTTCAGTACCTCCAAAGCCTCCGGGGCTAGCCGCCGCGGTAAATGTTTACGGAGATAGGAGCGTATAGAGTCTGCAAGGCGGGACGGGGAGCCCCCTGGCTTGGGTATACTATACAAGGATTTATAATAGTCGTGGAAACACCCGGCAATGCCGGAGGACTCATGTATGAGCGAGCCATCAGGACCACGAATCCTGGCAATAAAGGATGAATTTCTCTGGGCTCTAAGGCCAATTTGGATATTAAAGGGACGGTGGTCGGGGACACTCCACACAAACTTGCTGTTTACGCAGATGATATGCTGTGTATGGTGGAGGATCCGTTCACATCTTTATCCCATATTGTATCCGAGCTTGATTGCTTTGGCCGTATCTCTAATTATAAGATCAATCTCCAGAAGTCGGAGATTCTGGGTATCAATATTGCGACACCTCTGCGGAATCGTATTACTGGTGCTTTCCCCTTTCGATGGTGTGACTCCTCCCTGCGTTGGGGTTACAAATCTCATCTGACACCTCTAGGCTGGCGGCTTTGAATTACTTTCCCCTCCTCGCCCAGATCAGGGCGGACCTCAAAAAATGGTCGTTCCCGCACATTTCCTGGTTTGGGAGGATAGGGGTTGTTAAGATGAATATTTTACCTAGGTTTCTTTACCCCCTACAATCCTTACCTATATTCCTTCCCAGGTCCTTTTTTCGATCTTGTCATAGGGCCTTTGTACGTTACGTTTGGGGCGGTAGACCGTCCAGGCTGGCGTTTACCCATATGATCCGACCCCGCCTTGGCGGGGGTATGGGGCTCCCAAACATCGAATTATATTGGCAGGCGTCTCACATGCGCCGGGTTTTGGAATGGACTAGAGATGTACCGAAGCAGTGGGTTCAGACTGAACAACTGTTTTTTTCTGGCCCCATTTCCGTAATTCCATGGTTGGCAGATCCACATAGGCGCTCACTCTTTGGGGGCCATCCCTCTATTTCTCCCACCCTCAAGGTTCTCCGTAGAGTTTTGCACAAGGGCCTTCTTACATCTTTTCCTTGTCCACTTCTCCCTCTGGTTGATAACCCAGATTTTCCGCCGGGGTTGGAACGTGGCCGGTTGCAGGTTTTCGCCCCTCCTGATATAACCATTGTGAGAGCATTTCATGTGTTGCACCATAATTCTCTGAAACCTCTCGCTGACTTGGCTCATACCCCATTGGTCCCTTTCCAGACTCGCTTTCTATACCATCAACTTAGCCATTTTTTTTCTGTTTCTGATGTCCTCCAGCAGGTTAGCAGGCCCCTTACGCCGTTCGAGGAATTATGTAGTGGTACTCCCGACCCCTCTCATCTCCTTTCTAGGATTTATGCTCTCCTCCTGCAACAGGTTTCGTGTACCAAACCCTTTTACATGGGCCTTTGGGAAAGAGATCTGGGGGTTGTTTTGGAACCGGCGGACTGGGATAAGGTGCTACTGATTATACATAAGGGATCCCTCTCGAGTGCGATTCAGGAATCGGCTTTTAAACTCCTCATTCGCTGGTATAAGGTTCCAGCGGAGCTACACCATTATCTCCCTCAGGTCTCACCGACATGTTGGAGATGTGGCGCCGATCTGGGTACTTACCTCCACATATGGTGGACGTGCCCGTTGGTGCGCCCGTTCTGGGATGTGATAACGGCTGTGATTCGTATTGTAGACGACCCTCTTTTCGCCCCGTCGCCAGAGGCGATCCTTTTATATCATAACTCGCTCTCATATGGGAAATACAAACGCTCTTTGTCTTTTTTAATCTTAAGCGCAGCCAAATCGGTTATCCCTAAATTTTGGAAACAGACAGTGTCCCCGCCTATTGCGGTCTGGCTTGCCAGGATGTCCCTGATATGCCAGATGGAAGACTTAATTCTGTCCTCTAAAGGCCTCGCACATCAATACGAATTAAAATGGTATCCATGGCATCAATTTCTCTCCTCTCCCTCGTCCTCCACGGTGCTGGGCTCTTGTTAGTTCTCTCTTTCGTGATGTGTCTTATGTTTTATGTTTCACGCTGGAGTACTTGCCTTGTGTTATGGGTCTGAGCCGCCTCCGGTCCTCTCTTATCTACTTGAATACAGTGGGTTTTAGTCGTCTCGCCACTTTCGCCTTGTTTTTCCTTTTGGTTTTTTTTTTTTATTTTTTTATTTTTTTTTGTGTTTATTTTGTTAGGATACCTTCCTGACTGTTTTTGTTATGCTCATTGTTTCTCCGTCTCATTACTATCTCATAGTCTGTGATCATATGCGGTTCTTTTGTGCTGCCGTGCAGTTCTGTCATCCTATATTGCACTACTACTGTTGTTAACTTAATTCCGTATGACTGTTTTTGTCATTTTGCACTATGGCTTGTCTACTATGTTGTCACAGATGTAGTTGTACCACTTGTGCCTTTCTTGTGACTGTATCTGTAATTACTGGTTCTGTACTGTATGCAAGTACTATTGTTCAATAAACGGAGAATTGAAAAAAAAAAGCATGGGATAGAAAAAGGTCATGGATACCAGCGAGTTTGTTGCATAACGAGCGGGCATTCCATAGGGCACAGTTAAAGACGGGAGGTAGCTTATGTTTGGAGATGATAGGAATAAGATTGGTTAGATTGCGCATGTTGATTGAGTTTGCTGGTTTAGAGTGATAGGAATAGGGAAGACTATGTGGGGGACAGGAGTAGTAGAGCAAATATAGGTAGGTTTCACATATAAAGGTTTAGTGTAGAGGTACTGGGATAGCTTTGACGGCAGAGAGATGGGGAGGGATAGGATCTTGAATGCTTTAATGGGGAGTAGTGGGTAGTAAAGGGATCTACAGTTTGGTGCCCTCTACTGGCGTGATCCAATAGAGCTGGTACTTAACTGTCTATATATTAGAACACCACTGGGGCAGGTGGGGCGGGCAAAAAACCCCAGTTGATTGTGGGGAACATGAAGGTGGGTATTGCAGGTTGTGAGGGCTGTAATAGAGAGTGTTAAATAGTGTTAAAGTGGACAGGGGCAGTAAGAGGGCAGATATAGGAGATAAGGGGTTAGAGGAGCAGAAAGATAGAAAGTAAAATATCACACACTTAAGTAGTGACAGGCATGACATAAATTTTACCAAGTAAAAACAAATAAAACCATCAGTGGAAAAATGCTGAAACTCCCAGTAAGGGCATTCCTAGGCCATAAAGCATAGATAGACAGAAAAAGGGTAATAGACAATTCAGGCACAGAAACAGGAAAATGATAATAACAATACAGAAAACAATAACAGATAATAAAGGGGATCTCTTGGTCCACTCTGTATACCTTGTAGCAAAGTATGCAGGTTTGCTTGGGCTTCAGTTGATTGTGGGGAACATTGTTGTTTGCCCCGGGTGGGTTGATATGTATATACAGAGAGATAAAGGTTCTAATTCGGATTTCTCATGAATCCGGTATCAAAATCGTGAGTGGTGGCAGACTACCTTGGGGGATAAAGGCAGGATGTGGGGGTTAATTTGGTATAACTGATGCCTTGGAGGGGTGAAGATAGTAATTCCAGAGGCCTGGTGCTATTAACCCCTTCATGCCCACACCCTCCACATTGTCACGGCTTGGCAAGTAGTCCTGACCGTGACAAACTTGGTGGCAGCCAGTGGCGGAACTACCGGGGTTGCAGGGGTCATGACTGTGACCAGGCCCTGGAGTTCTGCCAGTCAGGGGGGCCCAAGGGGCGACGAGTGGTCGTTTTCAGAAACCGCTCGGCGCCCTTCTGTCTCCTCTGCCTCCGCAGCCGCCTGCCTCAGCGCTGCCCCGACTGCAGTGGTGGGAGCATGAGGCGTCTGTCATGCCGGCGCTCAGCAGTGAAGCCGTGCACACCGCGGCAAGGCAGCGAGACAGAGGCCTCGCGCTCCCACCACAGGACTGCACGGTAAGTGACCTACAAAGGGGGGTAGGGAGAGTGTAGATAGTGAGAAGGTGGGGGTAGGAAGAGGGTAGATAGTGAGAAGGTAGGGGTAGGAAGAGGCTAGATAGTGAGAAGGGGGGTAGAGAGAGGGTAGATAATGAGAAGGCAGGGGTAGGAAGAGGGTAGATAATGAGAAGGGGGTAGGGAGAGGGTAGACAGTGAGAAGGGGGTAGGGGCGGGTAGATAGTGAGAAGGGGGGGTAGGGAAGGGTAGATAGTGAGAAGGGGGTAAGGGAGAGAGTACATAGTGAGAAGGGGGGTAGGGAGAGGGTAGATAGTGAGAAGGGGGGTAGGGAGAGGGGGTAGATAGCCTGAGAAGGGGGTTGATGGTGTGAGAAGGGGGTAGATTGGGTTGGGGGAGGCCCTTAACAGATTCTCGCACCGGGGCCCTGAGGCTTCTAGTTACGCCCCTGGTGCAGCAGTGGGATAAGTAAAAGATTTTTCCATCTTTTCTGTACCAGAGTTCAGTGTTGCCGAATTTGCTAGTTAATCAGTGCACTAAAAAGAAATTGTTTCTCAATTTCCAAATGCTGAACTCGGTGCATACTTAGTATATTTACACCTAACAGCCCCCCCCCTTCTCTGTTTTTCTTTTTTGCTATCGCTTGTTTGGGCCGGTTTGAAATTGAGTAACAAGCGCAGTCCAAGGCAGCACTAGACCATCTTTGCCGTGAGAGATTGATTCCCTGCTGGGGAAAAACTAAAGAGGAGCTAGTACAAGCATCGGTGGACTATGACATACAACAAGCAGCACAACGTGATACCTGCAGCTGATGTCAGTGACGCTACGAGATCTGGAGATCCCTTGGACTCTTATCTACAAACTGTATTCAAATACGTGGACTCAGCAAATGTAAACCTAAGACTTCAGCTCATCCTTAAATATCAGGAGGCTGCAGAGCGCCAGGCGGCAAGAGAGCATGAACTAAAACCGGCAGAGTTGGAAGGTTAAGTGCCTGGCCTATCAGTGTTGGTTCGACAAAGATGGGGATCTGGATGTTTTCCTGCGCAGTTTTGAAAAGGTTTGCAGGCAGTACCATCACCTAAAGACCAGTGGGCAAAGTACCTCACCCCTGGTCTCAGAGGTCCGGCACTGGAAGCATTTGCAGCCCTACCAGCAGAATCTGACCAGGACTGTGAGGCAATTAAGGCTGCACTGCAGAAACGGCACAACCTTACCCCTGAGGTGTACCGAAAGAAATTCCGGACTTTGCAGAAGCGTTCCACCGAGAGCAACACTGCACTTGTTGGTTTTACTAAGGGAGCATCCAGCTGGAAGACCACTGCACCACAGCTCCCCATAACCAAGCCCACTGTAGCATCTTCTGCGTTAGCTTCTACCTCAGGGAGAGGGGGTGCTAGTGCCATTTCTACGCATGGGGATAGTTGCAGGTGGTTTATTTGTAAAAAAGTGGGGTACATTAGTGCTACTTGCCCGGAGAAAAGAAAGCCTACACCATCCACAGGAGCGGATCACCCCTCAGGATCACCATCTTCGTTGTTGTTCGTCTCCAGCACTGAGAACACCCCTAATGTGAATATGCAACCGGTCACTGTGGGAAACGAGGTAACTGTGGGGCTCAGCGACAAGGCGGCAGAAGTGACTCTTGTGCGTCCAGAGCTAGTGAGCTCCGAGGACTTTATCCCTGGCAAGACCTTATCAGTGAGATGAATTGGGGGAGTAGGTCCTGCAGTGCCATTGGCACGAGTATTTTTGGATTGGGGAGCAGGGAAGGATGTAAGAGATGTGGGGGTATCGGATAACATTCCTACTAATGTGTTACTGGCTACTGATTTGGGCAGGCTGTTATCAAAGTATATGCCTGAGGATGATACTTGTAATTTATCCAAGTCTACTAGGGGCCCTACTATAGAAAGGGCAGTGTGTAACAATGTACCAAGGCAGCCTCAGGGGGGAGAGTGGGCAGAAAGGTTGTGCATGTCCATCTGTGCCAGAAGCCAGGATGTCTGAGGTGCCGTGCGAGAAGGTGGAGGTTTCGCATCACTGGGAGGGAGGGCAGAGTGAATCTGTGCCAGAGCCAGGGATGTTTGAGGTGCGGTGTGAAAATGTGAGGGGGCCACCCGAATGTGAAGAAGGGCAGAGGGTGAGTGAGTGTTCCTCTGTGTCAGGATTAGTTGGTTCCCAGGGTCCTGTATGTATGCCTCCTTGGAGTGGAACAGGTGGAGTGACAGAGGTTTCAGCCATAGCTGTGGTAACCTGGCAGCAGTCTTCCCAGAATAAGGGGCAAGGGCTGACTCGGCCTGTGGACTCAGAGCATGTGTCCGCAGGGGAGCACACTGATGGTGAGACCAGGGGATCTGGCACCATGTTACCCTCCCCTCCAGCAGCTCAGGGGCAGGAATCTATTGCAGAGTACTTTGTTGACGCTGAGACTCAGGCACAGAGCCCCGAATTCCAGCAGACCCAGCAGACAGATCCCACGTTAGAAATACTCAGGGAACTGGCCTATGCCACTGTACAAAAGGAGTGTCTTGTTATCGTTTGGGCCTTGCAAAAACTACAAT
>VKOC01048840.1:0-20394 GCA_009364415.1 Spea multiplicata
TATGGCCCTGTCCTACGGATTGGTATGGCCCTGTCCTACGGATTGGTATGGCCCTGTCCTACGGATTGGTATGGTCATAAAGCACTTTCTTTTACATGTGCAAGTTACAGGAATGGATATCTGAAGAACATGCATCAATGGGTCAAGTACTTCACTTGATGTTAGTACCACATTTATTATACCCAGGAACACAGAGCTATAGGAGTCAGAGTGTGCGTGCGATGAGGTTTCACGTATGATCTCACCTCTCCGTTCGGTCCGAGATCTTGGTCAGATGCAGATACCTGAAGCACAAATGTTCCCAATTCAAAGCCTTCTGTAACGGTGGCCTCATATATGGACGACGTTAAGAAGGGCACATTGTCATTCACATCTGCAATATAAACAACGGCTTCACATTTGCTGTTCTAGCAGCGCAGGCATAGGATTGATATCCGGAGGTTCTACCTGTAATGTTAATGTACACTGTAGTGAAGGCAGTCAATGGCACAGCAGCAATGGTCCGAGCTCGGATCTTCAGGATAAAAGTCCTGGTTGTTTCATAATCTAAAGGTTCAGCTACAAGAACGGAGGCAAAGCCTTCTTCTCGATTTACCGTCACGTAGAAACGAACGGGCATGTTAGTCTCCGTGACCAATCCTTCCTCTAAACTGTACATCACGCGAGGGTCTCCCAGCAGTGAGGAAGCTTTAACGATCTGTAGGAACGGCAGAACATTGTGTAATTAACAGTGAATTACAGTAAAAAGAAGCCCATTCCCTCTCACTAGTTTCACATCAGGCCTAACGGGAAGCAGATGTTTAGATGGGTATGATGCATGGTAGCCGGGCATATTCAAATGAGATCATTGACCAATGGGTGGAAGCCTTTTATGAATCCTACCAATGGCTGGAAGCATTGTAAGGTGCCCAACCAATGGCTGGAAGCATTGTACAATTCCCACCAACGGGTGGAAAAATTCTACTGGTTTCCAGGTCAGAGGTCACGTCATACCACAACAGGAGTGTCTCTCATGGTATTTTCTGGAATCACCAGGTCATATCCTTCTTTTCCCCAGACCGGAGGCTGATTCTGAGCATCTGTGATTCGAACAGCTACTTCCACCTGCGTGCTTCTATTTCCTCTGTCTGTGGCAGTGACCTCTGGTGTTATTAATGATTTCTGATGGGGAAAAGAAAGGTTAAGATGAAAAATTACACGAACGTGAGAAATTAATTACATTCACTTAAACCTTCTGCATTCAGCAAACTGCCCGACCGTGTGTTTATAGAGGCCAGTCAGTCTGAAGGTCTCGCACAAAGAAAAGACAAAAAGATGCTCTCCCAGTTAATTTAAAAGCTTTAAGCGACAGATGGTTGGAGGCGTTTCATGCACCACTCACATACTCTGCTACTCAAAGTGTTAATTAATTGTATGGTACTTGTCCTAGAGGGTTTTTCATTCTATCGCCCAACCAATTTCCAATTGCAGAGCTACCCAGAGGCACGTATCAAAAAAAAACAAACAAACAAGAAGAAAAAGACAGTGGATGTTTCCCAGCAATCATATTGTATAAAGGGGTCTGGGGTCAGAAGGCAACCCCGGGATATTTTAATTTCACTTGTTGAAATGTAAGTTGTATGTCTAAACACGGCATGTAAATGCTTGCTACGTTACCCGAGGTATTGGCTGACGAACATAAAGCCACCCCGTAGAGGTGTTAATGCTGAAGGCTACTGGTTCCTCTCCAGACACCGAGTACGTGATCGTTCCATTCACGCCATAATCGTCATCATGGGCAGCAATGTGGAGGAAGCTGGTTCCCATGACAGCATCTTCTCTCAGGAAATCTGGGACAAGAATGGAAACATTTTTTAATTCTTTGCTGTCCACTGGGGTCCCAAATACCCCATGGGCGAGCTGGCCAAGCTCTTGTGGACCAGCAGATCTAGGAAGACTCTTAACACTGAATTCCACTTAACGCTATAATTAGCAGAGGCTCAATTACATTCATAGTGGTTGTTCTCAAAGCTGGGGTCGTTGTCATTTTGGTCCTGGATCTGTATGTTCATCTGGCACAGCCCTATGAGAGGCTCGGCCGCCTGGTCTGTGGCTTTGATGGTGACGGGGAACTCTTTCTGCTTCTCCCGATCAAAGCTCTGAAGGGTTGTCCGGACTCCTGCGTGGGAAACGTGTTAAAGAAAGCACGGAGGTGATGTGACTGGCAATTCCTGCTATAACACGTAAAAAACATTAAATCATAAGCTTTTGAGAAAAAAAGCTTGGCTGATTAACATGACCTACAACCATGGTTAAAACCTGCATCGCCAAGCCTATCTGACGCACTGGTTTTAACAGAATCAAATGAAGCTCCATGATGTCACCACTGGCTGTTGACCCTGGGGTAGAAGAGTAGAAGGGTAGAAGGGTAGAAGCATATATACGCTTCCACCTGCAGCACAAACGTTCCTGGGGGCTGGTTCTCCAGGACTACGGCGTGGTGACGGTACTGGGCACACTGGAAATAATGTTAAATCCACACATTTGTTTTAGGATCTGGCTGCATCTTGGAGCCAAGGACAGTTCTAAGACGGCTTTAGTTTGTTGGCGTCCATTAAGGGATTATTCTCCTAAGCGGTTTTCTGGAGTTTGACTTAATGTATGAGGTACCTAATGGAAGAGGGGCTTGTTCTGGTTGACGTCATCGACTCTCACGATGACCGTAGTCGTGCTGGTGAGGCTCTCGCTTCTTCTCCCCATCACAAAAGCAGACTTTCTGTGACCGACACATTGTTGCCCTACTTTTGTTCTTTAAATCCTCCTTTGGGCATAGAAAGTCTATTACGTCTCTGCCGGGAGAAGGTCACGGTTTGGTCTTTTTTTTTTTATGGCGTAACATTATGGAAGAACATTCTAGGCGTTCTGTTTCCTGATCTCGTACTTTATTAAAACATAATGACTACCTGGCTACACAACAGCGGCATCCTAAGTCAGTGATTATAAAAAATGGCTCATGAGGTCAAAAATAAACATCTCCTGTTTAATATACCAAAAGACTGTAAGCTCTTCAGGGCAGGGAATTAAACCCATAGTTGTGTTTTTAATAAACCCTCTATTGAGATGTTCTGTACAGAGACGTATACAGAGAAGTACTTCTAGACCCCGTCCACAGTCTGTTGGGCTACCTGCACGGTGCTCTTCAGGTCCGTCGGCTTTTCGGTAGCTGTAACTCCCAACAGAAACTGGTGCGGGTCACTCTCAAAATCTATAGCCCTGCTGAGCGTCACCTCGCCAGTGATCCGGTCAACAGAAAACAAGCTTTGGGGACCTGCGACCATGCCGTAGTTCAGGGGATTGCTTTGATATGATATCACTGATACGGTCACCAACCTAGAAGATGGAGAACAGGTCAATCCATCGCAGGCAGCGGCTCCAAAACCAAAGAGACCATTGAATGGCGACTTACGTGCTTCCCGGGGCAGCACTTTCTGGAAGGTGTACGGTGTATGAAGCTTGTTTAAATTGTGAGGGTCTGACACCGGGGATCACAGACACGACAGCCGGGGAACATCTCATCCCAAGCTTATCAGCGGCCTGCACATTGAGCAGATACTCCTGACCTTCCTGTAGACTCTGGTTAGTTGTCCGTACCCAACCTGTGCTACGGTCAACGACACGCTCGTCCCAATGCCAAATTAAAAGCCCTACAGGGGACTTGCAGAAAAGGTTCTGGGATACCCACCAGAAATGGCACGCATCTGCTCTCTATCACAGCATGTCCTCTATTAAACTTAAATAGAAATTTCATGTTATCACACCATTCCCAAACAAAGTAGAAAGTAGGGGATCGGACGCGATGATGTGACGTGTGACGTGTGAGAGGTGTGCCGAGCGTGGAGGTGCGAGCCGGTGATGCGGTGATGCGGTGCTGTGGCCTGGCGGTATGAGCGGCTGCCCCCTGTCTGATCGCCGTTCGGGATCCGCCTGTGTCTGGAGATTGCCGCCCGTCCCCCCCCCCTACCTGCGATGCCCCGAGGCCGAACCCTGGAAAACCACCCCCGGCCGTCCGGGCGGCCTCGGTTCCGGTTCTGCTGATAGTTCCGGGCTGCAGTGAGTTGCGGATCCCCGCTACGCGGTTGCGGTCGCGTCTGGCGGGGGAGCGGCGAAGTCGCGGCAGATCGCAGCGGCCCCGGTGCTCGGATCCTACGGCTGGACTTGGTGAGACCCTCTGGGGTACCCGCCAGGCCTTGATGGCCTCAACGGTGCCGGCGATGCCTGTGGGGGTGGTGTGGTTGAGCCGGCGAGCCTATGGAGAGAGTGGGAGAGCGGGTGCCGGTGTTTGACCGATTGGTGCTCGATTGGAGTCCCCTGGATATCGGGGATGTTCCAGGGTTGGCTCGCCACCCCCCTCCTTCTCCTCCCTCATTCTTCAACCCCTCCTCCCTCTCCTCCATTTTAAATGAACGACGCCATTAAAGCTATTTCACCATATGGTCAAGAGGAAACAACTTGAAAAGTAATACTCACAGAAGATAATCTTAGAAAATAACAACAATAACAACAACTCTACAAAAACCTGTATATATCTACAAATCGTGAGTAATATAAACATTTTATGACTTAATAATTCTTAAACTTTTATTAAAAAGAGGGAATGAGATTGCCTTCATATTACATGTTTTATATATTTGTACTTTAAGTACTATATCAAGTGACTTATAAATTATACTATATGGACTTTACGAGTTAAATCAAACGGATATATGGTACAGAGTAAAACCAAATGGATACATGGAGGATAAATGGAGGAGAGGAGAGTCAGGCATTGGATATGACAACTTGCATTTATTAACATATATTAAAACTATTGGAATATTTTGGGATACAAAGAGACGGTTTGAAGATAATATTACAACTTTATACAACATGCCTGCTTTGAATAGTATGTCATGAAATGTTTGTGGATTGTTCTAAAAATAATAGTGGAAATCACTATTAAATTAGTAACTAGCTCTCCTCTTGTATAACAGATACAACAGTTAAAAGTTCAAATTAGATTGAACCCAATCAATATCATCTGCTGAAAAATTGGATCCTAATTGGAAGTGAAAATCTTCCCAATACAAATTTAATTTAAACGAGAAGAAACAAGAAAGAAAGAAAGAGAATTATGGGTCCTAAAAAAGAAAAGGAGAAAGAGAAATCAAATCAGGAAAAAAAACAAGAAAAAATTAAACCGATAAATGATTTCTATTCTCCTAAAACACACATTCAAGATAGTACTCCAATTAATAGAAGATTAACACTAGAAGGTCGCAGAGATTCAATCCAATTGGGGAAAGACCCTCCTCAAGATAATGAGGAGGAGTCACTCCCTGAATTAATCAATAGTTTGTATAAAAAAATCAAATCAGACATTGAAGAAAACAGTTCCCAGATAAAAGAAGATGTTGCTAGAATATATGCACTGTTAAAGTCTCAGGAAGATACAATTCAAAAAATAAAAGAAGATCAAAATTCTTTACAAGCAGAAACTACCCAATTAAATATGAAGATTAAATCACTGGAAACTAAAATAAGTGATCAAGAAGACAAATACCGTAGAAACAACATAAGAATAAGAGGAATACCAGAAATAATCTCGCAAGATGAATTAGAATCGTATCTAATGGAATTAATACAAGAAGTAACACCTAACCAAACATTTAAATATATACCTCTGGAATTATACTACAGAACCAATAAACCAACTCAAATAAAACAAGACCTTCCAAGAGATGTATTGGTGAGATTTACAAGTCTACATGTAAAAGAAAAATTCAATAGAGGACTACGCGACAATCCAACGTTATCGGCTAAATTTAAAAACCTAAAGTTTTACCCCGATATATCATCGACAATTCGCAAGGAAAGGAAACAATATGAAGAATTGACAACTATTTTAAGACAGAAAAAAATAGAATATAGATGGGGCTTCCCCACCAGTATTAAAATAGTATACGACGGTATATCAGTGAATGTTAAGAGTATAGAATCTGGAAGAGAAAAATTTAAACAATGGGGTCTTTTGTAAATTATGTAATTATGCAAAAAAGCATGGTCGCTAAGTATATATGTAATTTATTTTATATAAAGTGTTAAATTCCCCTTGATTGATACAATAAAGGGAAAGGGGATTGATGTTTTTTTTTTTTTTTTTTTTTTTTTTTTTAGTAATTTTTCACAAAATTTTAGTGAATATATAACACTACACAAAATAATACACATCATACACATAATATATCACTAAGAATAAACATGTATATTTAATTTTATTATTTATATATAAACTAACACGATTTTTTAGAATTATATTAAATCACATTACACATTTTTTTTTTTTTTTTTTTTTTTTTTTTTTTTTTACTTACACTTCACCAAATTTTTACACTAAAAATTTAACTTAACACAAAAATAAATATGGATATTTGCTATTAATTTTTTTTATTTTCACGATTTCACAGATTCTATTCCTCATTCACATCAATATATATCATATATATATTTTTTTTTTTCATAAAATTATTGAGGAATACATTACACTACATAAGATTATATAACACAATTTTTTTTTTTCTCCCCCCCCCTCTTTCCCTCTTCTCTCTCTATTAACTATTTATAATTATTGGTAAAGCCTAGCCCTTTACTATCGGTAATATATCGGTAAATATACATTTATTTTATTATTTATTTACATTTTTTTTTTTTTTTTTTTTTTGTTTATGGAATTAAACAGGAGAATTTATGTATTTAAGCTGATTAATAATTTACAAAATTTATTAACTATTTACAATTATTGGTAAAGCCTAGCCCTTTACTATCGGTAATATAAAACCCTTGTGTAAATATATAACTTTACTGTTTTTTTTTTTTAAAGGATCATTACCCAATAGTTTTAAGAGTCATAGCTTACCTCTACGCTGGGATATTCCTGTTAAAAGAGACAGGATGGATTTTAAGAAAGAGTTTCTTAAAATTGCTATTTATATGTTTGTATGTATTTTTGAAATAATGAGAATCATTATATGGATGTATAAATGTATAAAGTATAATTCTAGAAATAAGAAAATGGTATCGTTTAGTTTTACAGAGAATATACAAAAATGGATACCTCCTTAAGATTAGTTACTATGAATGTGCAAGGGCTAAATTCACCACTAAAGAGAAATTATTTGAAAGATATGCTAACTCAAAAAAAGGTGGACGTGGCACTAATTCAGGAAACTCATTGGATATCAGACCCTCACAGAATATGGAGATACAAAAATTTCCCAGAAATATTTTATTCTAATTTACCTGGAACTGTTAAAAAAAGAGGGGTAGCAATTATAATTTCTAATAAAGTCAAATTTGAACTTATCCTACATGAAAATGATTTACAAGGTAGATTCCAAATTCTGATATGCAAAATTAACGATATATTATATACAATAGTAAATATTTATGCACCAAATATTAATCCTTCTAATTACACGAAAAAACTGTATAATAGAGTTCAAGAATTGAAAAAAGGTATATTATATATGGGAGGAGACTTTAATTGTATTGTTGATTTGGTAAAAGACAAGAAAATACCTTTCAAATCAATAATAGACTCCAAAATAAAAAAGGAAGCTAAAATTATGAAAACATTTCTAGAAAATAGCTCTCTTTTTGATATATGGAGAGTTCTCCATCCTACAGAACAAGATTTCTCCTTTTTTTCTCAGTCTCATATTTCCTACTCCAGAATAGATTATATACTAACAGAATCAAACAATCTAAATTCTATAATAAATTCAAATATAGGACAAATAACATGGTCTGATCACGCCCCAGTATTCATTGAATTTAGGGATAATCAAAACTATAGAATCAATAGAAAATGGAGATTAGATGAATCTATTCTAAATAAAGAAGAGATTATGAAAGATTTACACAATCAAGCTAGCATATTTATGGAGAAGAATAATAATGGAGAAGTTTCAAATTTGATAGTATGGAATACATTTAAATGTTATATGCGGGGATGCTTAATAAAAGCATCCTATAACATGAAAAAGAAAAAAGGTCATTTCTTAGCAGATTTATATATTAATTTAGCTATAAAAGAGAGATTAAATAAACAAAACCCCAATACCACAGATACATTAGAACTCAATATAATAAGAACCGAGATTAACTCGAGATTACAAGAAAGGGTGAACAGAGGACTTCTAAGAATAAAGCAAAATTGGTATTATGGGAATAATCGGGTTGGAAAATATCTAACGAATAAATTAAAACAGGAACAAAAAAAAAAGATCATTAAAGAAATAGTTGTGGGTAATGATATCTATCTAAATCCACAACAAATAGCTAAATCTTTTGAAGAATATTATAAATCTCTCTATAATTTAACAGGACCACCTAAATCAAATGAAAAAATTAAAAATTATCTTCGATCTCTTAAGCTACCAAAAATGGATAAAGAAAAATTAGAAATTTTGAATGCCCCAATAAGTAAAGAAGAAATAAAAAAAACTATTGAGAACTTAGAAAAAAAGAAAGCCCCAGGCCCAGATGGGTATACGGCAATATTCTATGAGAGATTTAAGGAAATTATTGTACCAATATTATTTAATTCCTTTGATGAAGTAATGAAAGGATCAAGTTTTCCACCGGAAATGTTATTAGCATCAATATGTCCTATTTTAAAACCAAACAAAGACCCGAGTAAAGTTTCTAGTTATAGACCCATTTCTTTAATAAATATCGATATTAAAATCTATTCAAAGATATTAGCCGAAAGACTTAAAATATATCTTCCAGATATAATTCATATGGATCAAGCGGGTTTTATTATAGGAAGACAATTAACGGACAATACCCGCAAAATAGTAAATCTTATAGATATAGCCAATAAGGGTTCAACATACACTACATTCTTTGCGCTTGACGCAGAGAAAGCATTCGACCGGGTAGATTGGCAATTCTTATCAGAAGTAATGGAAGCTTTTGGCATCTCGGGTAAATTTAAGAACAACGTATTGGCCTTATATAAAAATCCTTCAGCTCAAATCACAGGACCGCTTTTTACATCAAATAGATTTGATGTAGGTAACGGTACAAGACAAGGTTGTCCCCTAGCTCCTCTGCTCTACGCCTTATCGATTGAGCCCTTAGCTCAATCGATAAGGAATTCAGCAGAGGTAACGGGAATTAAAATTAAAAATAATGAATACAAAATAACCCTCTTTGCAGATGATATCATACTAACACTTTCACATCCTGATAGATCGATAAAAAATGTACTTGATATCATTAATGAATATGGTAATTTTTCTAATTATAAATTAAATATTAATAAAACCCAAATTATCTCATTATATCAAACAGAGGCACAAGCTAATCTAATGAAGTCATATATTAATGTTGACTGGGAAAATAAAACATGGAACTTATCTTGGTATAAAAATAAAATACAATTAAAAAAAAAGAAAATGATTAGAGAAAATTATTTTATTCTTATAAATAAAATGAAAAAAAAATTTTCCGAATGGAAAGGGCTTGAAATCTCCTGGTTGGGGAGGATTAATGTATTAAATTCTTACTATATTCCGAAGATAATATACGTATTAAGAGCAATACCTTTGAGAGTCCCTTACTCTATACTCTCCCAAATTCAAAGCTTGATCTCTGAATACGCCTGGCAAAATAAGATCCCTAGAATTGCTTTTAAAAATTTAACCAGAAGTTTTCAAACAGGAGGGCTCGCGTTACCAAATATAAAAGAGATCCATGACTGAGGTAGCGCCAATGCGTCGCCCCCTTTTACCCCCCTTCACAAATAAATACACAAACACAAAGTAAACAATATAATGCTTTATTTTAGTCAACTGATGGAAAAATAAGGCCACGGTGCAGTCCGCTTTACGCCTTCCACACCGTGACACAGATATAAATAACTTTATTAATAAAATAAACTTTATTATGTAAACACATATAAATATAGCGATGCACGTGACGCACCACCTGACTTACTTATGACACGTGCAAGCCTTAAAACTAACCATTGTAAACCAAATGTACAGGTTACACATCGTAACCATAAATTGTAAACAACTACCCGGCTGGCCCAGGCGTAAAACCGTAAAAACGTAGAGACCACCGGCGTCCCCTGCACGGCAGCCATTGTCACGGCTAGGATTCACCAAGGCACAAGCCCAGGGAGTGTCCTGCACTTAGGCCGAGGGCCTGTGCACCACGGGTAAAACCACACCTAAGGTGGTTAACCCTTGCTCTATGCCAGCTTGATAACCAACCGCCACGGAACAGAAAGGAAATAAAAAGAGAGAGGGGTGGGAGGGAAAGCTTTTCAGGTCAATTGAAAAAGTGACCTAAATGGGGTGGGCTCCCATATATATAGTGACCCCCACCCCTAGGCACAGTAGGATGATGCAAACCTATCATTGTCAGCCGAGGGCCGTCAATCAACATAGACTGACAGCCCCCTGAGCTGACTCAGCAAAATTACTGATAAACAGGAAAACGGGAGGGGGGAGAGGGCTGCCTGACGACCCCTCAGTCATGCGCCCTTGTTGCTCCATGCTCTCGCCTGGGGCTTTCTTGACTGAGGTAGCGCCAATGCGTCGCCCCCTTTTACCCCCCCTTCCCAAATAAATACACAAACACAAAGTAAACAATATAATGCTTTATTTTAGTCAACTGATGGAAAAATAAGGCCACGGTGCAGTCCGCTTTACGCCTTCCACACCGTGACACGGATATAAATAACTTTATTAATAAAATAAACTTTATTATGTAAACACATATAAATATAGCGATGCACGTGACGCACCACCTGACTTACTTATGACACGTGCAAGCCTTAAAACTAACCATTGTAAACCAAATGTACAGGTTACACATCGTAACCATAAATTGTAAACAACTACCCGGCTGGCACAGGCGTAAAACCGTAAAAACGTAGAGACCACCGGCGTCCCCTGCACGGCAGCCATTGTCACGGCTAGGATTCACCAAGGCACAAGCCCAGGGAGTGTCCTGCACTTAGGCCGAGGGCCTGTGCACCACGGGTAAAACCACACCTAAGGTGGTTAACCCTTGCTCTATGCCAGCTTGATAACCAACCGCCAAAGCCAGGGAGTGCGACCACCTTGCACCTCACTGGCCCCCCACCACCGACAATGCACGCTCCAAACCAGACTGGACGTTAAGGAGCCAAATGTCCAGACCAACATCAGACAAATGGGTCCCGTCTGACCGAAACAAACCCGCAGGGTCCCCTTCCAACTCAACATGCTTAACAATGACACCACCCCGAAAAGAAATAAAACGGGAAATAGTCTTATTGACCTGCTTGCGAGCCCTATCAATCCCCGCGTGGGAGTTAGCCCCACGCCACCGAACCCGGGGAACGATATCAGACCAAACAAAAAACGTCTGCGGATAAGCAGCCCAAAACTGCTGAAAATCAGCCTTCATGGAGGAGATGAGGGACCGGATAGGAACCTGCCCCAAATCATTCCCCCCAACATGAAGCAGCAGAATCCGGGGCACCCCATGTATCGCAACATGGCGCGACAGCTCCCTGGAAACCCGGTCCCAACGCAGCCCACGGAAACCAAGCCAGCGGACCACCACCCGAGACGGGTCGAAACCGAGCTGTTTACCCGCGGGACGTACAGCAGCCCTCCGCGCCGCCCAATAAACAAAGGAGTGCCCCAGGATCCACACGAGAAACTGTCCCGAACCTAAAAGAAAACAAAAACACATAAGAGCACAAGCCAGGAACAACAACAGAAATCACAACAAGTGAGGGCGAACATAAGACCGAAACCTAGACGACTCCCACCGCCCAATCCGCATAATGACGTCCTGGTGAAGACCCCACCGAGCCGCCTCAGTAGCGGCCCCAATGCGAAACGAATGGGTACCATAGTCCCGAACTGAAAGCCCGACACCCGCCAAACAACGGCGAAACACTGCCGTAAACTGGTACCGGGACAGAGGGGAACCATCAACATGCACCAACAGCGCGCCCTCGACGCTAGGGCGGATACCCAGAAAGGCCCGAGCCGCCGAAACAGGACAAACAGGGCTACCCGGAATAGCCTGAAGAATGACAAAACGACCCCTACCAGACTGGTCCGTCTTGGACCGACCAATCCGAACCTGAACCACTCCCTCACCCAACGACAGGTCCGAAAACTGAAGCCCACCATGGACCTTACGATTAGGACTAACAAGCTCACCTACACGGAAAGCACCAAAAAAGGCAAACGAAAAGGCCAAGCGGAACAAAGAAAATTCGTCCCCCGACCGACAAACAGACTCAGCAACCCTGACCAAATCAAGCAAGTGAACATACGATATAGGCCGGCGAGAATCCCTAACCCGGGACCCACGACGAAAACCCCGCAACGCCTGTCGCACCAAGAAACCCTTGGTAAGATCCTGCTCCCCCAACGCCTTAAAATGAAAGGCAAGAGCCGCCATCCTGCGGTCCAAACCAGAAACAGAAACGCCCGAAGTGAAAAGATGCCCAATGAACCATAACAAAACCTCACTCTTGGCCACGGGACCAGAAGGAGAACCCGCCAAACTACAAAATTCCCCCCAGTCAACCCAGACCTTGTTATAGAAGTCCCGAGTGGAAGGAACCAGCGACCTCAGCAAGAGCTGTCCAGCTCCGGCTCTCCCAGCCGCCACATCCAAGAGGGAAACGGGACGCCCACCTCGTCTGCTTTCGGAGCCAGCCGAAAAAATCGATCCCACTGCAAACGAGAAAGAGCATCGGCAACACTGTTATCAACCCCCGGAACGTGAACAGCCCTGAAACACATATTAAGCTGCAAACAACGAAGGACCAAGCGGCGCAAAAGCCGAAGCACCGGAATAGACGAGGAGGTAAGGGAGTTCACCGCCTGAACCACCGAAAGATTATCACACCAAAAACGGACCTGCTGATTAGCCAACAGGTCCCCCCAAACCTCCACCGCCACCAAAATAGGAAAGAGCTCCAAAAAGGTCAGGTTCCGAGTGAGACCAGAGGATACCCAGCCGTCCGGCCAGGACCCCACACACCAGTGACCCCGAAAATACGCCCCGAAACCCACAGCCCCAGACGCATCGGTCCAAAGCTCCAAGTCCCTGTTAGCCACCGGGGACCCCAACCACAAAGATTTCCCATTGAAATCCCTCAAAAACGAATCCCACACACGTAAGTCCTCCTTCAAACAACGAGTCAACCGGATAAAATGATGAGGAGCCCGAACGCCGGCCGTGGCCAACGACAACCGGCGCGAAAAAACCCGGCCCATAGGAAGAACCCTACAGGCAAAATTGAGTTTGCCCAGCAAAGACTGAACCTGGCGAAGAGTAACCTTAGCCAAACCCAAAAAACACCCCACCAAGAAGCGCAACTCCACAATCTTAGCCTCCGGCAGCCGACACAACATCAGGTCGGAATCCAACTCAATACCAAGGAAACTCAAAACAGTACAAGGGCCCTCCGTCTTATCAGGGGCCAGGGGCACCCCAAAATCCACGGCCACCTGCTGAACAGAACGTAACAAAAGCAAACACTGCGCAGAATCCGGAGGACCCACGCAGAGAAAATCATCCAGGTAGTGAATGATAGAGGGGAGACCCGACACCTCCTTCACCACCCACTCCAAGAACGTGCTGAATGTCTCAAAATAGGCGCAAGAAATCGAGCAGCCCATGGGGAGACAGCGGTCAACGTAAATACCGCCCCGCCAGGAACAACCCAACAGGTGAACACAATCAGGATGAACCGGGAGCAAACGGAACGCCGACTCAATATCGGTCTTGGCCATCAGTGCCCCCCGTCCAAATGATCGGACCCAATGAACCGCCCTATCAAAGGAGGTATAGGACACAGCACAAATATCCGGATCAATCCCATCATTAACCGAATGACCCTTTGGAAATGACAAATGATGGATCAAACGGAACTTCCCAGGTTCCTTTTTCGGCACCACCCCCAATGGAGAAATCCGCAAACCCGGCAAGGGAGAAACCTCGAACGGGCCAGACATACGCCCCAAACTAACCTCCCTACCCAGCTTATCAGAAACCACGTGCGGATTAGCCAAGGCAGACTTCAAGTTCCGAGAACAAACCACTGCACCCCCATCCCGAAAAGGAATACGGAAACCCTCGCGAAAACCGTCGGCCAGCAAGGTCGCGGCAGCCCTATCAGGATACCTAGTCAGCCAGGGCAGCATCCTCTCCAGCCGTATGGGAGTCACCCCTCTTGGAACCACCAGCAGGCTTGCCCCCTTTGTGACGTTTGGAACACTTAGACAGCGGGTGGGACCCATTGCAATTGGAACACTCGTGCTTAAAGCGGCAGAGGGAGCCCCACTTGCACTGCCCCTCGTTGTACTTCCAACAATAACCTTTTTGGAGCCCAGCCGACGACCCCGAGGCAGCTGAGGCGCCGGCTGATCCAGGAAAGGGCTGAGAATGAGGACGACCTGGAGCCATAACGCGCAACCACAACGCAATGTCCTTATGATCCCAGCGAAGCCCAGGCCGACAAGCCATCCGCTGACGAAATTGTTCGTCATAACGGAGCCACGACTGCCCCCCAAAGGTACGATACGCTTCCCCAATACTGTCCAGATAACAAAAGAGACCTGAACAATGCTCAGGAGCCTTCTGACCAATAACGCTCGCCAGGATAGCATACGCCTGAAGCCAATTAGCAAACGTACGGGGAATAAGCCGATACCTCCTCTTCTCCTCATCCTCCTTTTTAGTAAGTTCCCCTTTAGAGGGCCGATCCAAGTTAAATTTTTCCAAAGGGAGAAGGGAGAAAATCTCCACGTATTCCCCTTTCCAGATCTTCTCCCGAACCTCTTGCTTAAGATGAGTACCTAAAGGGGCCTCAAAGCACACATACACCTCGCCCCTCGCGGCATCCCCCAAACGTACCGGATCAACCTCAGCAGAAACAGCCGCAGGAGGCGCAGCCACCGCCGAAGAAACTACCGTAGACTCAGAGGAACCCGTAGCTACCGGCGCACCCGTGACAGTAGGAACAGAAACCGCCCGCGGGGGCCCACCCAGCATTGCCCCAGGAAATAGAGACGGGCCACCTGGCGCCGAGACCGCGGGCTGATACGACCCCCACGCCCCCGCTGGAGCAGCCTCAGAAACCTGGCGCCTGCACTTATCCAGCAATTCCCCAAAACCCGCCAACAGCTGCGACAGAACCGGGGCAGAATCCTGAAACCCACCAGGAGCACCCCCAGTGGCCCCAAAAGAAACCCCAGCACCCCCAACAGACTGCAGAGAACAAGGAATAGAAGAAAAAAGGGGGGGGGAAACATGCTCACCTGCGGCCGGAGTGCCGTGCAAGGTAGGCGCAACAGGCGTAGCCTCAGAAACGGGCGCAGGGGAGGAACTCTGTCGTAATAGAGCAGGTGTACCCATAACATCAAAAGCCTCAGCTCTCAAAAGAGAAGTTGAGCGTTCCGCCACTAGATGGCGATCACACGACCTCGCGCGCGTCAAGGAGGATGCAGCGAGTGAAGGAAGTGCCTGTCTGGAGCTGGAAACCACGCTCCCGGCGACGGCAGACCCAGACGACGACGATGGCGCCCGGGCGCTGGCCCCGGGGCGTGAATCGCTCACCTCCGGACGCCGGACAGCAGCTGGACCTCTCCTCCCGCTGCGACGAACAGCAGGCTCAGCAACCGGCTCCGGAACAACCGCAGCCGCACCGGAACCTCTTGGATCGCCGTCGTCATCGGAAACGGAGCTCCTGGACCGCTCCAAAGGATCCGGACGAGCAGGTGAGTGCCGTGGCCTCGCAGAACGCCGAGACCTGGTAGACCTCGGGTTCCTCCTCTTCGCAGGGCCCGGCGGGGCGCTAGGCCGGGAAACAGCTGCACGTCCCCTTAGACCGCCGGGAGGCTCAGGACTGAGACGCACAGGCGGCCTGGAGACACGTGGACGGGCCGCAGAGACACCAGCCGGCGGGACAGCAGCAGCAGGAGCATCTCGACCAGGAGCCTCAGACAGGATACCGGAGAGGCGCTCCCGGAGCCACTCATCGCTGGAACCCCCAGACATGGACCGCAGGTCCTGAAACAAGGCCTCCACGCTGGGAACAGCCATGGCCCTAACAGGTAAGAGAAAGAAACAGGTAAAACGAGAAATGCAAAGCTTTTCAGGTGAATTGAAAAAGTGACCTAAATGGGGTGGGCTCCCATATATATAGTGACCCCCACCCCTAGGCACATTAGGATGATGCAAACCTATCATTGTCAGCCGAGGGCCGTCAATCAACATAGACTGACAGCCCCCTGAGCTGACTCAGCAAAATTACTAATAAACAGGAAAACGGGAGGGGGGAGAGGGCTGCCTGACGACCCCTCAGTCATGCGCCCTTGTTGCTCCATGCTCTCGCCTGGGGCTTTCTCGAAACTTGTATGCTAGCCCATACTTTGGCATGGGATAAATCTCAGAATGACAACACTGCCTGGTTTGAAATAGAAAAGGAGGCAATAGATCCTCTACAACCTTTCAATATAATCTGGTTAAATCACGAAAGATCTAAACATGTAAATTGCGATAATGCTGTGATTAAGGATTCAATAATAACGGTAGAAAAGTGGAGAAAGTATATGAAAATTGAAAAGGGCCTCCTATACTCAACCCCAATTGAGATATTAACAACTTATATAAGTAATTTAGATCTGCGAAAATGGAGAAGATCTAATATAAATTATATATCAGACATGTACGATACAAATACTTTTTTAACTTGGTCTCTCCTCAAAGAGAAATGGAATCTACCAGGTTCCGAGTTCTTTAAATACATACGAATAAAATCTTTTTTACAATCAATAGGAATTACGAGATCCCAGAAAGTGGAGGAATTCTTAAATAAACATCATAAATTAAGAATAATACATAAAATAAAAGTATTAAAAGATAGTCTTTTATTAGAAGAACCTCTATCTAATAAAGAAAAATGGGAGAAAGATATGGGAGTAATTTACCAATTGAAGGATTGGCTGGATCCATACAACCAGATTAGGAAATACACACATTGTTTAGGTATGCTTGAATTACAGTACAAAATTATACATAGATGGTATAGGACACCAGTACAAATAATAAAATATAATAAAGATATATCTAATCGATGTTGGAGATGTGATAAGGAAGAGGGTAACATCTACCATATGTGGTGGGAGTGTGAAGAAATAGGGAAAATTATAGTTTATATCCAACAAATTATTAATAATATACTAGGATGTAAACTCGATATAACACCTCAAATATTCATCCTCCACATGGGATTGTCCAATTTCAATAATGTACAGAAAAATTTGATTATACAACTTTTATTAGCCTGCAAGCTAATCATAGCAAGAAATTGGAAGACGTTTGGAATGATATCACGTGAAGAGGTATTTGGCCAGATCCAATATCAGTGCAAAATGGAAGAGGGTTTTTATACAAGCATATTTAAATATAAGAAATTTTTAAAAATTTGGTCTCCTTGGATGAAATATGCACATTCACGGTAAAAATAATATCTATATTTAATAATAAGTAGATGCCTTAAAAACTATAAACGATACCATTTCTAATTATTTGAGTTGAATGGTAATAAATGTGATGTGTAAAATATTGATATCTTAATGAATTTAACACCTTTGAAAGTATAATATGCTCTCAAGTAATGATATAATATAAATGAAATAAGGAGCATTACTAATATAATGTATTAAGCTTTATATTTTATACTTTGTATGGAATATTTATATGTATGTATGTATGTTATGTTTTTGAACGTCTTTATAATAAAATAATATAAAAAAAAAAAAAAAAAAAAAAAATAAACTTAAATAGAAATTTGAAGGAGAGAGGAACGTGTCGGGATCATATACATTGTGTATTTCGTATGCTGTTTCTGGAATTATTACCTTCCAATAAGAAATACTCCACTTCTCCACTCATGCCTTCGTCTTTATTCATAGCATGGAGCTTATACACGCGTGATCCCGGGCCAGCAGAAGGTAGCACCGCAGCCAGGAAAGGCGAGGGCTTCATTGTCCACTCTGGGCTCTGGTCATTAGCGTCCACCACGGTCAGCTCCAGGTGAATGAGGTACAGAGCCGCTCCTGGCGGAGTTCCGAAGGGAAGAATTCGGTTACAAAATGTCAATGTAGTTCCTACTATTCCTAGAATACCGGCCTAGCATCTCCAGTCATCGTTCTGCCCCTGAAGGCTTTTTTATTCGAACATAAGATGTTGTGTAAAAGCTAATTATAAGCTTGTACCATTCAAGTGATTCAACCCACCCAAGCAGGGGGAGGGGAAGAGTTAAAATAGGGCGTTTTAAGATTAATGTGCGCTCTGCACTGACAAGCAGGCCCTACTAACGGGATAGGTTGTGTGTATCCACATGGGTTAATCATTGGTAACAGTATCCAATCCCCAGAAGTGTTTAATGATTTAAATGCCCCCCAAAGCAATTATTATTATTGTTGTTCACGAGATCAGACAAGCGGTGTGCGGGGACCTGAGATATATCCAGCCCTGTGTGTCTAAAATAAATCAGTCTTCGTTTGGCTTTACCCTACCCTGAGTCTCGGCTAGTGACTGGGGAACCGGGGAAAGTGTGATGTTCCAGGCTACGGCAGCACAAGTCAGCGTAACAAGAGAGAAAGGGAGAAACAGGGAGAGAGAGAGAGAAAGGGAGAAACAGAGGGTGAGAGAGAGTGAGAGAGTGAGAGAGTGAGAGAGCTGTCACGGCCAGGACTACTTGCCAACCTGTGAGTGTATGTAGGGCGTGGGCATGAAGGGGTTAATAGCACCAAGCCTCTGGATTTACTAACTTCACCCTTAACAAGGCATCAGTTACACCAAATTAACCCCCAAATCCTGCCTGTATCCCCCAGGTAGTCTGCCACCACTCACGATTTTAATACCGCATTCATGAGAAATCCGAATAAGAACATTTATCTCTATATATCTATCAATCCACCCTGGGCAAACAACATATATATATATCCTGTAGAACTTAACAATACGGTAACGTGTTATCCTCTCTTAGGGTTTGTGGAGATCAATACTAGAGCCCAAAGACAGACTTAGATTATGAATATTTTAATAACAAAAAGACAAAGATTACACAGTGCCAGAATTACAAAAAACAAGACATACAAAATAAAACAGCAAATAGTTCTTAAAAACCAATGGGACTTAAACACAGGACCCTCACTCACGAGTTTCTCCAATACGTAGGACCCTTACTCACGATTTTCTCCAATACGCAGGACCCTCACTCACGAGTTTCTCCAATAAACCGGCCTGTAGAAACTCAGAATTACCCTAGAAGAAGCCAAAGTACGGCCGAATTGAGATTCATCCTGTAATTAAATCAGTGAGCTTTCCATTGGGAACAATATATGATGTGTTAACTCTCGGTGTGCCAGTGCTTTTTGCCACTTGAAGGGTCACCAAGGTCACAATGATGACAAGACAAATTGCCGGTCGGAGGATGTCCACCTTTCTCTATATTTACGTGTATCAGTGATATTATCTGATATTATCGCACATCCTCAAACCAGAAAGTCAGAAAAAGTGGAGGGGGAGTCCAAAAAAACACCCATCCAAAAAAAATATATATTTTTCTGCCCGTAGGCATAAAAAAAGGGAATTTGAGACGTTTTCTTCTGTTCTAGAAGATATGTCAAATGTCACGCGTCAGGTTTTTTCTTTAAGTGGCCTTTGGAAACATTAATAGATATTTCTACGCAGAAACCTAATGGACACAACATTTTTTCCATTAAAATTATCAAAGGAAAGATCTGGAGGCAGGCTGTCAGTGTTATAGATTCCGAGGAAGAGTGACATAGCCCATCGGTTTCTATAATGTGTGGCAAACGTAATTACTTGTAGAGCCGTAAGCGGCTTACGATGTCATTTGTACAACGCAGTCTTTGGTGTATGATACCCGGGGAGTTATTCTCAAGTACTATTTATTGAGGTGCATTATAGTTTATTACCTCTCCGAATGGGCTACACACTGAGATTGGCTGCCAGCTTTTAGACCACAAATCAGGCTTTAGATAACCCTCATCTTTCCTCTGTGTGCAAATAGATCCGATGATATCCAAGGCAATGAAATCTACAATCCCACTCGGCGAGGTCAACGTGGGGTATCCATAAAGACCTCAGAGCTCATGCAAACTCAAGCAGAACTGTCCGTCATCAACCATCCTCTTTGCAAAGCGCATAACTGCTGCAGATCCAGAGAAACCCAACTTGTAGTCCACTGCCGCCATCAACATCTTAGCTTCCAAAGCAGATCTGCAGCAGCTGTAGGGTTTGTCTGGTATA
>VKOC01048848.1:0-21155 GCA_009364415.1 Spea multiplicata
ACACACACATATATACCAAACCACACATATATACCAATCCACACATATATACCACACATATATACACACATACAAATCCACTCTCACTTAATGCTTTCCTACCTTTCCTTTCGTCTTTCAGCTTCTTTTCCTCTTCTTCGCTCCTCTTCTTCAGTTCTTCTGTCTTCTCTTCTTCCGGGTCAGAGGGCAGCGGTGGGCGCGGCTTCAGTGCTGTGCGCCGGGATCTGAGAACAAACCCCGGCGCACAGCAGTTGTTGCCGCGCGGCTCGCAAGGGAGCGGTATCGGAGGTCTTTAACAGACCTCCGGCTCCCTTCAGTGATTTTAAGCCGGGTTGAACCCGGCTTAAAATCACTGAAGGGAGCCGGAGGTCTGTTAAAGACCTCCGATACCGCTCCCTTGCGAGCCTGCTCCTCCAGCGGCGGACATTACTGTCCGTCTCTGGAGGGGTGCCGGGTGCCGCAAGTTGGCACCCCGTGATGAGCGGCGGCGTCGGACCCCGCGACGGCGCCCCCTGGAGTGTGGCGGTGCACAGGGCGCACACCCCAAAGGCCGGCCCTGCGCGGGAGCCGTCTCTGTGGGTACACAGTGTAGTCACGGCGTGCCCACAGAGACGGCTCGGCGTGCCAACAGCGGCACGCGTGCCACGCGTTCGCCATCACTGCCCTATAGCATGAGGGCCATACATGTCACTTTTAGGGGTCCTAAGCACAGTCCTCTAGGGCAATCAGAGTCAGGAACAGCAGCTTTGAACAAAATAGTGCTTTATTTTTAATCGCTCAAACCCCAAAACCAAATCATAAAAATAAAACCTAGCTCCCAATTGGAGCCCTCTCTAACTAAACTATGCTGGTCGAGACTGACCAGCCTAATCACCCACTATCTCAACCTCCCAGCCAGACCCAGCTACGCCAGGCTCTGGAAAACCTCCCCCAGACAGCACACACAATGTCCAGGCAGGTATTGCCTCACTTGGCTCAGGGATTGTCTTCTTCAGGGCCTCTCCTTGCCCTGGGAGCACAGGGAACTTCCTCTTCCCCCAACAGTCTCCCTGAGTATCAGGCTCCAGGGGTTTTTAATGCCCAGCACCTGGGCCTGACGCCGGCCCCATAGGAATCCCGGACCGGATCCTGTGGACTTCTTGCCTCCTGGAAAACCCGGAATGGAGTTTCCACAAAATGGGGAAATGGAGCTTTGGCCCACCCTGCTCTCCAATTGCTCCACCCCAGGGACCCATATGTATAATCTGCATAGCAGCTGTACTCAGATGCCATGCTAATCACCTCCCTGGGGTTCACACTGTCACAATGGCTATAGCTATGGATGTATTGCTGCCTACCAGAAGAGGGCTACAGTTTTATGCTGTATTACTGGAGAAATTGTTAAATAAGACATTTTCATTAAAGTGCATGAAAGTAGTGATATGTCCTTTTCATTCTAAGGAACATGAAGTCATCGACTATATTTACTGGAGGAGAAGCTATTTTAAGTATTTATACAGAAGCAAGACGATTTGTATTTAAATAAAAGCTGTCACTTTCCAGGTAAGCAACCCATTTAACGGAAGATTCATTTGAATACATATTTTTGGGGTTTGGCTACAAACCCTTTAAAAAAGCCAGATTATTATTATTTCAGCCTAGAGCAAGATTGCTATTTTTGGAAGGCAAGTAACCCTTTCAATACAAGAGTGCTGGAAGAAGACACTTGTGACCTAATATACTGATATTTTCTCATAACTTCTCACAGTTGCCATGGGAGCAGCTAATATAAGAGAAGACAGCTAGAAACCAGATTTTGTTGGTCCCCTCTCAATGTATTTAATTTTCCCAGGGGTGTCATGTTTGTGGCTAAAGTCTGACTAAATATCAGTTTAATTGTCTACAGATTTTATGGAATTTAGTTTAGCTATAAAATATATTACATCTATCAACAAGATATTGTAAATTTACCTAATTTGGACTTGTTTTAAAATGGTTAAAGAAATAGCTTTATTAATGAATTATAAATGCATTGATGAAAGAGACAGTAAAGTTAAAAATACATTTTGCTCATTTTTAATTGAAAATTATAACTATCGGCATGTTTTGGTATGTTATCAGCACCTTCTTTCTGCAAAGCATCAAGGTTCACATGTAACCTATTGATATGGAACAGCTGAACTCTTTAGCTGTTTGTATGAGAATATAGAATTTTCTCACTTTCTAGACTAGCAATGTCTGCTTACAATGGAAGCCACCACAGTTCTGTGCTCCAGTATTTTCTACTTGGCCCGTGTCATAGTTTCTGCATTTAGGTCAGGTAGTACTCATATTGTTACTCATATGCCAACATAATTTGATATGAGTATAGATAAGTTGTTTCAAATTTGACTTGAAATGTAATATATATTGTCTGTTGTCATCAATGTGCATTCTCAACACACATTTTGTTAGTTCAGAACTCAGATGATGTTGTCACTCACAAGTCACAAAATGTAAAGTCTAATGCACCTTCTTTGCTTGTAAAGATATATTATTGAATATCTGAGTTGTTTTGCTAGTGGCTTCATGCAAGGGCATGCAGCCTAAGTGGATTCTGGTCACTTGACTTAACCCTTGACATGACTGACCTTTCAGCTTCTTAGTGAATGGACCCAAGTGAGTCCCTAATAGCAATACAATTAAAAAGCAAAAGCAAATACATAAATGGACCGACACAGACTGGCGATACACAAACCTCATAACATATGAATTGGGCAAGGCTTTAGAGGCATTCATAAGGACAGGGCTTTACCGATACTGTTTGTGAGCTTTTTACTTTTTGTTAGTTATTTATGTAACTAAGGTATTTAAAAGAAGAAAAATGTACCTTAAATGGGCATTTCATTTGGATAATAGGTAATTGAAATGAATGTTCTTACTTTCATGGCTCTATAGGCATATCAGAGAAGGAGAGAGGGATGGGGAGTTGACATAAAATGCAAGTTTGCAGCCAACTAGCAAATTTACTAAATGTACTTAAATGTATTATTTAACTTGGATTATCACTTACACTTACTGAACTTGCATTGCATTACTGGGGTGTTAGCTTTGGACAGGCTGCCTGATATAACAATAAACAGGAGAGAATACATGCCCCTCCCACATAATAATCATAATAATAATAACAATATAAAAGGACCAGCACAGTCCCTAATCTTCCTCTTTCTTTGCTGCTCCAGACAGCTGATAAGTATATTTATATATTTCCCTAAACATATCATTGCCTTGTGTATTTCTCTTGATTTTATTTGTCATTTTGTGAACTTTTCTATGTGGTGTTTCTTCCTCCCCTTCGGGGGTATGGTTTATTGATTTGCAATGCATTTTATTTTTTCCTTGGTGTTCTCATTCCCTGTACCCATTCTACTGTCCGTAGATTTTTAGTTCTGAAGATTCACACCCGATGGACATTGGACTTACTTCAGAACCTCGGGTTCTTAATCAACAAGAAAAAATCCCATCTCACCCCGACCAGACAGTTGGAGTTTCTGGGATTCGTCATAGATTTCACGAAGAGTGTACTCAGTCTACCGTCGTCCAAAATCTACTCCACCAAGAAAGAAATTTGCCGAGTTCTGCGCTTGCGTACGATTTCCATCCGTCATCTAGCCAGGATAATTGGTATGTTGTCTGCCTCCACCCAGGCGATTTTCCCTGCCCCACTTCATTACAGGGTGCTACAACGTCTCAAGATCAGCCACCTTCATCAGGGAGCGTCCTATGCGGACTTCATCGACCTGGATTCACAAACTTTAGACGAGCTATGATGGTGGCTAGCCAACATGGCTGCATGGAATGGCAAAGCAATTTTTGGTCTCCAGCCCAAACTGTCCATCTAGTCGGATGCCAGCTTACACAGTTGGGGCGCAAGATGCAGAGAGACGTCTACGGGGGGCCCTTGGTCTCAGACAGAGGCGGGTCTCCACATCAATTGCCTGGAACTTCTCACAGGATTGTTTGCCATGAAGAGCTTTTCCAAAACGTGCATCAATTCCTGCATCAGGTTGCACATGGACAATGTATCTGCGGTACGATACATCAACTGCTTGGGGGGTACCCAGTCGGCAATTTTAGCGGACCTGGTCGTTTTGTCTGGACCGCAACATCATGGTCAAAGCGGAATACATACCTGGTCTCTCCAACACGGTGGCAGATTGGAACTCTCGTTACCTGTCAGACGCAAGCGACTGGACTCTGGCGGACTCAGTTTTTCATCTATTATGGATCTTTGAGATCCGCTCCACATCGACTTTTTCGCCTCGCGGCTCAATTCACGTCTCCCAGTCTTTTACAGTTGTTGGCCAGATCCAGATGCTCTCGCAGTGGACGCTTTCCTACAAGATAGGTCCGGAGGTCGTCATTACGCCTTTCCCCCCTTCGCAATGATTTCCAGAACACTTCTCCAGATCCGTTGGCAGCGGGCGACCGTAGTACTGGTGGTACCGTCCTGGCTGTCACAGCCCTGGTTCCCCAGCCTTCTGGATCTGATTGTGAAGGTCTCTCAGGTGCTCCACTCTCAGTCTCCACTGCTTCTAGACCCTTTCGGATCCACTCATCCTCTGATTCAGGACGGCAGCTTTTCACTCCTGGCATGTTTGCTTTCCGGGATCCCTGGCAGATCTCTGGCATTTCGGGCTCAGCATAGCGACTCTTGGCAGGAGCTTGGGCACCAGGCACTCACAGATCTTACCATGCAGCCTGGCAGACATAGGCTTCTTGGTGCTTGGAGCAGAATCTGGATCCCTTTTCAGCCCCTTTGACTTCTGTTATTCTTTTCCTCTCTACCCTCTTTGATGAGGGACATGCTTACAGGACCATCAATCTCTATCGGTCAGCCATCTCCGCTGCGCATTTGGGTTTTGACAGTGTCCGTGCTCTGGATTAGAATGACCAGATCTTTCGTTCCCGAAGGCGTTAGGTTTGACATATCTAGGCCTGCTAAGACTGCTATTAAGTCTGTCGTCTACCCAGCTTTCACGACCAACCCAGTGGTATGTCCGGTTCTTTGCCTCAAGGAATATGAATCTCGCACCTCTCAATTCAAAACCATGGATGCTCCGCAATTGTTCTTATCTTTCAGGCATCCTCATCTCCCTATTTCTTCGACTACGCTGTCCCGCTGGGTCAAATGGGTTATGGGTCTAGCTGGTCTGAACATATCCAGGTTCGGAGCTCATTCCATCAGAAGCGTGGCAGCATCCAAAAGTATGGCATTAGGTGGTCGCCTGGAAGAAATCCTCCGTTCGGCGGATTGGTCCCAGGAGTCCACTTTTCAGAAGTTTTTTCTTTTGTTGTCTCTCAGCTTTGAACCTGTACGATATGAGCCTCCGTGTCTTGAAATAAAATTACTAGATTTTACTAAAACATGACGTAGCGTCATGATTTTATGAAAGACACGGAGGAGAATATTATCCGGCCACTTCAAAAAAAAAATTCTTTATCTTACTTACACTTTCAAATCCCCCCCCTTGTTATTCTTGCCTAACAGGTTTTGTTTCAGGAGGTTTTGCTGGATTCACGGTTTCAAGGTTTGGCATTATGTCTTCCCCTCCTATTATACTCGTTCCATGTATTATAGTTATTTCTGTGAATTTGATATGTATATGGTGAAGGGTCTTCTGTTTTGCCCTCGGTTTCGATATCTTTGGACTAATCGATTCCACATCTTCTGTCCCTTTATGTCTTTCAGGTTGAGATTTCTGAATTTCTCTCCATCTTCGATGCACTTTCAGGGAAGAGTTCTCGTCTCTCCAGAGTTTGCGGTTTTGCAGTTTACTTGGATTGTTCCGGATCGGGTTCCTTTAGTCCAGGCCTTGTCAGACAGACAGCCCCCAGTATTAGTGTGGCATCTAATAAGAGCAGTGGCAACTCTAGGAGCAATATATAGGGGGGGGCACTAATAAGTTCCACTACCATCTCATATATACATAAATAAGATGCCAAAATATCAAGAGTATGGCAGTATGCAGTGAAACAAAGAAAAACTCTAATTGTGTAAAACAAGTTGGGTCATAATCAGTGGACTTCATTGAAATATATAGTTGTAGGGGGTTATGTGATGTCTACGATGAGACCTATACCCAGCAAACTAATCTGTCAAAATGTGAAAACTGAAATCCAATTTTGAACCCGCAGTGCCAAAGAGACATGCCCTACCCATGTATATGGGGTATTCCTGTACTCGGGGGGTGTTTCTAAATAGAAATCACAAGTTGTTTCAGTCATTTTATGTAACTAGGGAAAAAAAATACTAAAATACTGTGTTCGGATTAAATGGGTTTGTTAAAAATGAAAACGAAAATGACATTTTACAGCAATGTTTAGGACAGACTGGCACTAAAATGGTTAAATAAAAAGTGTTAAAATGCCCCAAGTAAAATACTTTGGGATGTCATCTTTCAAAAAATATATACTTTTTGTGGAGCAGTTTTCCTTTTTCTGGCCACTATTGGGGCGCAACTCCCAGGATACCACATTTAAAAAAATTTTTGTTTAGAAACAGCAAATGCTCTGAAAAATACCCCTGGTCTTATAATCGGGGTCATCTTATAATCAGACCTCAAATAGGTCTGACTATGAGACTAAGATCCAGATCCCCCGCAACGCTGCTGGGGACCTGGATCCTCCTGCCCCCCCAACTTACCGGTGCTTCTGAGTCCCCAGTGTTTAGCCGGGGCAGCGTGTAGACATCTACGCGATTCGCGTAGACCTTACGCTACAGCCGGAAGGAGGTGCGGCTAGCAGCAGGGGTTGTCTGTGTCCAACTTCCCCGGCTGTCAGAGATCAGAGTTCCCCGCACCGGTGCCGGGGGTATAAGGCATTTCTGGGGCAGATGTGCATAACTGGGGGGGCAGGTTGGAAAATAGAAGGAAAGAAAACCAAAAATATTTTTTCTCAATCATAGCTTTTATTAAAAAAAAAATAGTTTACACGAATTTAACATTTACTGGTAAAACTTTTTTTTCCTATAGGGTCGTCTTATATTCAGGCTTTTTCTTTTTTTCCTAAATTAATATTCAGATTTGGGGGGTCGTCTTATAATCAGGGTCATCTTATAATCAAGCAAACATGGTAGTTGGAGATCCTGGATATCTATTACATGGTTTATTCTATCTACAATTCCTTGCTGTAAGAAAAGGGTGAGGCATGTCATAAATGGCTAGTTTCATTTTTAAAAATGTGTTTGAATGCACGTTTAATATTTCTTGAGAATATATGTTCACCCTCATTGAATTGAGGAGTCCAGTCTTATACCTGCAAACTGAAACAGACAACAAGGCTTCTACCCTCACTGTATTATGCACATATGACAAAAGAGTATTTAAATGGGGGTCTCCCTGTGGGAGAATATTTTTGTTTTACAAACATGAGCATCTTTACTATGGGTTTTAACCCCTTGCCCAAAATTATAATGTGGTTTGAGTTTTTTCCATTTTCAAGTTCAATAGGGTATTTGTAATAGAATGTACTATGAGGTATAGCTGAATATCTTTAAGAAGATGATAGCCTGGGGCTGTGAAACTTGCAAAACTTCAGAATAGAGCCATTCACTTTTGTGCTGCCTCAATCGCTAGCTCAGGTTAATTAATTAGAATTAAATATGAAATGTTCACTTTTTTAGGTGCTTCTGTACATCTAATGAGTAAGGCACAAGCAGCATATGAATGGAAGGTAATGACTTGGAACCAAGTATTCCACATTACTTAGCATTATGGCTGACAAGATTAATTATATCTGCATTTCGACATTTAACAATTACTTTGTAAGCAGCTCCACTAATTAGAAATGTTACTAAGTAAAAAAAGTAATTCTTTAGTGAATTAAAATAACATATAGAACAACTTTGCCAGGATAATGCATTGTCCTATTTTGACATACAGTATTTGTTAAAACAAAAAGTAATATGTAATATCTGGTACATACATGTAAGTTGCAAAAATTGAGGAGTTACAATTTTATCATAATATTGGCAAGCAAGACAGCCATATTAGATTTTGGGGTACTTTGACATAATGGTGGGATCAGTAATGTATTGCCATATAAAAGAATCCCCAGTATTAATACTTGAGACAGGTGTTTTGTAAATAGTTTTATATCACTGTTAGTGTGTATCCCCTGGATTTGACAGCTTCAATGCTGTTTTTGCCTTCTTCTGGATCAACAGCAAGGATGAACTTGATGGACTTGTGTATTTTTTCAACTTAAATTACTATCATGCTATTACATACATAGCTTATTGACTTGCTGAGCACACTTTGTAAAGAGATATGCCATGAATTATACTGTATCTGGTTCACAACATGTGGCTTTCTACTAGCCATATGTAAAAAATGTCAAGTAGTTTCATTGTGTGGCTAAAATAAATGAACTTTCATTGAGGCAATAGGTATTACAAGAGAAACCCTACTCTCAAATTTTAAATTAGCCCAGTTATGTTGCTAACTTCGACACTACTAGAAAAATTAAATATATCAAACTTTTCCTCTAAGATAGAAACAAAGACACTCTTGTGCCTTTTTCTCCTTTCAGCTCGTATTTAATTTTATATTTTAGATATTTAAAGAAGAAAAGACTATGTAGAGCAAAATGTCATGCACAATTAAAGGAATAGTTGAGAATCCTACTGTTTCTGATTGTTCAGGAAATGTCCTTCTCCTGACTTGCTAATTACATACTTCAATGAGTGCGTGTAATTATGATATGAAAGAAAATCTTTGCCACCCAGCAATTTAGCTTGTGATTCTTTTCAAGCAGAAATTACTTTTCTGATGATCTTCACTCGGGTAAATTACATGAAAAGAGGTCAGGAGTCTAGAAGTTATCTTTTATGCCTTACAGTACTAATTGTATTGTTACCAGAAATACTTGGATGCTATCATATCCAAATAGGAGAACATAGTAGAAAATATGTGTTAACTAAAGTCAACTGTGAGGCATGTTTAATAATATGAAATTGATAGCCCTGAAAATATCATGGAAGAAGTACTTTTGAACAATAAGCAATAAAGACAAAAAATCTTTGTAAAAATGCTAATTTGAAATCAACTAAAGGAAAAAAAACAAGGTTATAACAACAAATTAACAGAGATAGCTAAGATCTGTGTTATAATATATGTAATGTTTAGCCTGTACAGCCTGTATATATATATATATATATATATATACAGAATATGCCAAGGATGCCGAGTGCAACTGCATAGAGGGTGAGCCACATTTTCCTTTTCTGAAACATTTACCTAATTGTTCAATCCTCACTGCAATGCAGGAAGTGTTTCATGTAGAACAATGCCTGTTGATCTACCAGATGGTTGCCTCCTGAAATTACTTATGGAACAATGGAGATTTTATCTCAGACAGGAGGCTCCTATAATGCTTTATACTCCCTTTACTACTCACAGCAGCAAAAGGGTTAACAAACAGGATTGGTAGAGAAAAAGAAAAGTGACAACCATACGTGATAGGTACAATAACTGTCAACCAATAACATAACAGGTATAAGACAGGTGCAATCAGTTAGTCCCTTCTCTTTCTTTGCTTTGTATATATTTAATTAATCATTTATTGTGGGTATTACACATTCACTATTTGCCTTCTGGCATACATTTGTTTTCTCTGTCATCAATAAAAAAAAAAATAATTTTGTATTACATGCCATATGTCACGAACACGGGCTATTGGCCCGGCTGAGACAGTGGGGAGAGTGAATAAGTGAAAGGGTTAATTACACCAGATCCCTGGTTACCCGTTGCTAGTCCCAGCAACCACTAAATTAACCCCAGCACTATAACCCTAGTATACAATTTGCTGCCACCACCAAGACTTTATATCCGGGCATCTTAGGTTACCCCAAACACATTAGAATTATATTATACCAACCTTACTTTACTAATCAGACATATATATAAAATGAACCCTTTGGTAACGTATCCCGCAGAAGAGTAAGTTCATATAATTAGAGAGCAAAGACATGAGCTGATTAATTAAACATTTAATCTGACAAAAGATGTCACAGTGCTGTGTACAAACATACAGAAATAAATGCCATACAGAATACAAGTTACAAAACAGTCCATAAGATCAAATAGGAGAAAACACAAGAAATCTGTATATATATATATATATATATATATATATATATATAATTACCGATATATATATAATCCTTGTGGAAGATTCAGATGGTAAAAGGTCCTCCGTGCAGTTGTTGAAAGAAAAAGACTCTCTCAAGATCTAAAATCTTCTTATATTGAACCCTCGTTGTTCCTAAAATGACCAGCCCCCCTAGGTGGGTCAGAGGGGTTTGGCCTTGACAGTTTATGCTCCACTCCATCATACCTGTCAAGAGCCCAGTGCAGACCTGAGTCCCCGGTGCGTAGCCGGGGCAGCGTGTAGATGTCTACGCGATTTGCGTAGACGACTTACGCTGCAGCCGGAAGGACTAAGATCCAGATCCCCCGCAACGCTGCTGGGGACCTGGATCCTCCTGCCCCCCCAACTTACCGGTGCTTCTGAGTCCCCGGTGTTTAGCCGGGGCAGCGTGTAGACATCTACGCGATTCGCGTAGACCTTACGCTGCAGCCGGAAGGAGGTGTGGCTAGCAGCAGGGTTGTCTGCGTCCATCGCATTTTTCTCAATCATAGCTTTTATTAAAAAAAAAAATAGTTTACATGAATTAACATTTACTGGTAAAACTTTTTCCCTATAGGGTCGTCTTATATTCAGGCTTTTTCTTTTTTTTCCTAAATTAATATTCAGATTTGGGGGGTCGTCTTATAATCGAGCAAATACGGTACGGTACGACCAAATACGGTATGACCCTCAACATTTGGCTCTGGTGATCCTTTTCTTCTAAGTACATTTTATGGCATAGGCCTGGTGTTAATGACTATAAGAACAAACACAAAACACATTATATTGTATATCAAATGCCAATTCATGAATTGACATTACACCTTACTCTCCTTAGTTTATACTCCCAGGCTCGTTCGCCCTCCTGGCAACTTGCCTGAACCCTGCTGTGCCCCCCCTCCGCTTACTGAGACACTGTACTTCACCCACACATTAAAATTTAAACACATCCACTTTAATTTTCATTATTTCCGGCCATGCCTGTTAGAGCCGTTTTTTCCCTGTTATCTTTAGGTTTCCCATCATAAACGTTCTGCATCTTTTTCATCTCGTTTTGTATCTCCTTCCCAGGCTCCTTAGCATCATGTGACGTGCGAGCCCTACCAGCGATTTCGTCAGTTGGTGCCCAGCTGACTCGCTTTCCGCCCTTTCTGTAACACTGCCAGGTTTTCCTGTCAGAACTGCATACACTGTTGCTTTCTTGCAGTTATATGCAACAGTCTCATATTCTGTTAAATATTTATTTTCACTAACAGAAATACATTACTTCTATTATGGCTAACAAAGAGCATTCTAAAAAGTATATTTCTGATATTACTAAAGACCCTATTTACAGTGTTGCTGAGGGTCTACTCTCAAATACTGCGGACCAACCACTGAACACCACAGTTTCTCAAACTATAATCACCGCAATGACTTCCCAAAAACACTAGAGTCAGCCATTTCCTTAGCCAGAGACAGACGTCACAGAGAACCCTATACTCCAGACGTCTTCTGGCCTGCAGAAGAATCCTCAAGGGAATTGGCTCAGGGATTTGACAGGCCTAAGAAAGTTTCCCACACAAGGAAACACTGCCAAGACAACGCTGAACGCTTGTCAAAAATTACTAAAGGGCATTCTAAGGAGGGAGACTATGATAAGGCCACTAAAAAGCTGTCACACCACAGCAATAAAAAATTGGTGACTAAGTCACACACCAAACCCTCTGCTCGTGAGGAAGATAAACGGGATAAAAAAACGGTCAGGCACAAACCTGAATCATATGTTACCTCCTCAAGCTCCTCTTCTGAATCTGATGCAGAATCATACGAGACATTGGATGAAGCATTTTCCAATTCCCTTTCATACAAGAGGAGGTCACAACTACTGAGAAATCAGCAAACGTTGCTTGTGATCACATAGGTAACCCCTTTTTTAATACAGGACAAATTAAACACCCACATTCATCGAAGTGGGTACCATCGTCCCATCTGGCCAATTACTTACAACAGTGGCTCAGAAAATCAATGGATAAGTCAGACAGAAATAGATTCAAGGCAGAATGCCCTAGGCCTACATTGCCCAACAAAGTCTCTCTGACTTGATCCTACTATTATTCAATACTGAATAAATAGGGGAATAATCCTCAAAATGATCTGGACAGATCCATGAGATCCTGCCAGGATCCCCTGACCCCTAGCCAAAATCTGTGATTTGGCCGAAGAATCCGCCAGAACAGGGATACCTGTAGACACAGAAATCCTAAGAGGCTGATCCCAATGCACCATTTGCTTTTTTGGCAATGCAAACACAGCCTTAGCCAGCAAACGAAGAAGGTCTATTCTTCTAAAAATAGACCCACAGCTGATGAACATTGCCCATAAAGAACTGGGCCCTTCAGCAGACGGCTGTCTCTTTGGCGATACATTTATTAAGGAAATTGGAAAATGTGTAGGAGTTTTCTCCAACCTAGACAAAGCCAAAGTTTTGTCTGAATAAAGGATCCTCCTAAAAGGTTTTTGGGAAGGCTGGGAAAAGCAGGGGCCGCTTTCCCAGCCACAACTCATTCTCCAGACAATCCTTCAAAGGCTCCTTCAGATAAATTCCGACAACAACAGGATTATAGCAACCCATCTCTATTCTTCCCATCCAGAGGACGACAATGGAGTCCCTAGAGGGCATCATGGTTCCTACCGATCGCGCAGCTATGCAGGTAAGCATTCCTCATCACCATTCTTCACAAACACTATTAGGAGGCAGATTAGCCCTTTTTCCCATATTTGGCACCCTGGGTTCTCAATACCATCAAAGGGTACAAAATCTAATTTATTTCAAACCCAATACATTTTCCCCTCCAATTCCAATACATCTTCCCTTGTAGATCAGAATTTAATCCAATTAGAAATCTTAGACTTAATGCACAAACATGCCATCAGTCCCATCCCACAGAACTCTGTGTTTTCTCAGCAACCTTTTTCTAGTGAAAAAGAAAGATGGAGATCCTTGCCCAGTCATAAATTTAAGACAACTGAACAATTACGTTCATTGAACTCATTTCCATCAGGTCCCTAGCACGCATAGTAGGCCTTCTATCATCAAATTAGGAGGTACGAGATTGAAGGATTTGACCAAACAATTTTGGCACTTCTGCCTAGACGACATTACATTGAAAGCAGAATATCTTTCTGGTTTATCCAACACTATTGCAGACTGGAATTCCCGCTTTCTGGTGGATTACAGCGACTGGCAACTGCATTACCTCGTCTTTCACCATCTCCCATATTCTAAATTTCCTTCCCTCACTTTTCGATTCAGGTAAAGCCTATGCACCATTAATTTATACCTGCCATATCCACAGGCCATGCACCCATCAATCATATTCGTGTAGACAAACATCCACTAGTTTGTATCAGACTTAACAGACCTCCCCTTCCCAAATACACAGACACTTGGGATGTTACTCTGATTTTTCTATTATTTTCCAATTGGCATGAAAACAATGGCATATCTTTAAAAATGTTATCCTGTAAATTAACTATGTTACTTTGCCTAATATAATCATATATATATAATTAGAATCATAGCTTTTTACAATAGAAAAAGGAGGGGGAACTTGGATATTTGATTATTTTCAAATAATAATAATACTAATATTTTATCCATTCTGTATTTTTGACCCAGATTATCCATTATAATATTGATGATCTCCAGAGCTGTGGACCGCTAGGTACATGCCTAGTATGCTGAATACATAATCTGCTGCTATGTATAGCTGTAAAGTCTATGCTTATCCCCTATTAATACATCGTTTAGAAAATCATCTAGATGACCATTAGCACATAATTGACTCTGTATTTGCAAAGTCAGGGATGTTTCCGCATCAGTACATGGGAGATCAGGCTATCACCTGTCAGCAGGAGCCAGCAGTGCTGATTGATCTTGGGTAATGGTGCTCACCACAAGCACCAGTTAAGCTCAGGGATGTAGTCTGGCCTGGACTTTCTAGGTTTAGGGCTGCGGTTCGGGGGGTATGTGTGCAGATCTCCTCCACGGAACTGGGGGCAGATAGCCCCCTTGCTTGATTAGGCTCTGTGACGTGTCTCTGCTCAATGAGCCAGTTAGAAAGAAGAATTCTGATCTTCCAAATGGCCCACTTAAACCATGGAGTCTGCACCACACCAACACAGCCTCCATAAAATGTTTTAAAAGGAATGTTGCACCTTTAAGTCACAGACTGTGGGGATATAATGTTATATCCTAACACTTTCCAGTAAGGACAGCGGCCTTAGAGGGAGTGGCAAGGGGCACTGCCCTGGGTGAAGCCCAGGACAGCTCCAATGGTAAATATGCCTCTGGTTATGTCAAATAACAGATAATGTCAGAACTTCCAGGAGCAATATTAAATGTAAAAGTTTTCAGAGGGTCTATCCAGAACTCCCACCAAAATGACAGCGCTTCTGGTGACGTCATCTCCCTTGATTGGAGGATCAGCATAAGGCTAATAATAACTTATTCCATAAATACTTCCTTGGCCTTTATATGGTTTCACCAACTTGCAGGCTTTACCGTGTTTATTTTCTTAGACTGTTTCCAACCAGACTGTTAAAAAAAACGCTTGCTTTATTTCTTAGTACTTCAGAGGACTTAGAGCTTGAATCTGCTTTACAAAATATGCAAATTATCTTGTTGTTGGTAAAATGTAAAACTGACATTTTCCTATTCTTTTAATCTAATTCTAAATTTGTTAGTTCACATTAGCTTGACAAAAGACATAAGATTGATGTTTAATGCTAAAAAACCCAGGTAATTCAGTGTGCCCATTTAAGTAGTTTATTTATTAAAATTAAGTAAAAGCAACTAAAAACTAATTATGTATTTTCCAAACTTATCACTAATGCTCAGGGTATTTCCGCTGACACTAATATTGCTTCGCTGATGTGCTTCAGTCACTAAAATTATTGTTTTTCACTCAGAAACGACACTTACCAACTACACCAACGGCTGCTGTCTGCCTCATGGCAGAGAGCATTGCTGGTCAACTGCTGGTTGATGGCTGACCCTAGAAAAACAATTTGCAAAGCTGGGGGAGGGGCACTGCTTTAAAATAACAATATAGATGCATTAAAAAAGAAAAAAAACCCTGGAAGGTCTGAAACCCTTGGGGACAGATTTGGAGACCTCTAATATTCAGTAACTTAGCAACAAACTATACTGCTTAAGAAAATATTGCTTCATTGCAGCATATGTAATCTGTAACCATAGCAACTGTGAAGCCAAGAAAAGTTTGCATGAATGTTAAGAACACTGTTATATGAATACATATCAATGAGAGAATGCTATATTTAGGTAATAGTTGCCTTCTAAACAAATCTTTACATCCTTTGAATTGGTGAATTAATTTTCATCACATTTCAGAAATTGCACACATAGTATCTTAGTTAATATGAATTTATCCAGTTTTTAAGATTCTTGAATACTTTATTGTTTATTAGTTATATTTCTGTCTCCCACATGAGCATCCACTTCCCCCCAAAACTGTAACAAACGTTGAATTAAAAAAACACAATTAGTGGGACTGTAAAAATGTTTTTTAAGCAGTATCAAGAGTAATGTCTGTAAATTATTAGACCAAAGAAACTAGAGAAACTTCATGAAATAGATAGATGTGTCTATTAACTGGTGTAGCATTGCTGTTTCTGGTGGTTGCAATGTAAAATCTAGTCTGGATTTCTCCCTAAAATGCCATTAGTGAATGGTGAGTCCAGGAGGAAGCAGACACAGTTCTCATTGAAAGCATTCAGGAATTTGCGTCCAGAATGAAAAAACTCTCCAAATTATTTTAAACCAAAAGGTCGCTAAATATAGATTATCAAAAAACAAACACAACAAAATCAAAACAAGCATTTGCTCTGAAAAAAAACGTGTCTTATAATCGAGCAAATACGGTATTAAAATATAGGTCCTTAAAAAAGTAAGCAACCTTTTTTGCTTACAAATGGCACTTTGGATGGATACCCATTTTTTTCTTTGATCTTTATTCAGACTTTTTTTAACTGGAATGTCTGCAACTCGCATATTATTGAATTTACAAGGTGCATGTTTTTTTTCTTCCCCAAAACAATTGCAACCCTATTTTTTGTTATAGTAATAATGCAAGTTGGACTTTTGTCTAAATCATGCAAGTCATACCGGTTCTCTTATTCATCTCTCTACTTCACCTCTTGTAGTTTTCCTGAAACATCCTCACAGCGTCTCTTCTCTTGCTCCGCCCAGGAACAAGGCGGAGTCACGGGAAGTGACCTCACATCACGTGACTCCATTTTGTTCCTGGGCGGAGCAAGACAGTAAACACTGTAAGGGAGCAGCGAGAAGGCAGCCTTGCGGGACTGCACGGGATTACCGGGACCCACAGGTACAGTGCCTGACCGCCCGCTCCTGCCTGCAACCCCAGCAAGACTGCCCACGGCGGCAAGTTTTTTGTCGGGACTCGCGGGACCCGCGGGACCTGCCTCCCAGTGCAGTCCTCTACCACAGAGCAGGAGTAAAGAGCTAAGTAGCATAGTCTAGTAAGCAAGCCACAATCTGTAGCTGATATGTCACAAATAGGGACTAACACAAACAGGATGAGTAGGAAATAAAGTATGTTGGGAAGCAGATACCACAGCTGACAAACATGCACTGACCAAAGGGTTTATGAGATATTTATAGGGCTGTAGATTACCTCTCCTCCCTTTTGAACCTGTAAGTTATTTCAGGTCAGTGAGCCTTTAAGGAAGCAAAGTACTGAACTTCTTCTGATCGCATAATGTCATTATTGTCATTACTGTCTTAGTAGAATACCTGCGAAAATGTAGGTACACGTCTAAGACTAGCAATCTTTAGGCATGATACACATTTATAATTAAAATCAACTCCAGAGGTGCACACAATCAGGGCCGGCCCAAGACTTAATGTTTAAAATGCCCCCCCCCGCCGATGCATTATCTACCTGCCCCCCTTTGTACTTACTTTTAAACAGTCCTGCGGCGAGTCTCCCTGCTCTGCCACGGTGCAAGCTTGTAATACTGAGCACCGGAAATTGACATCACTTCCGGCGCTCAGCATTACAAGCCGGCACCGAGACAGAACAGGGAGACTCGCCGCAGAGGAGAGAGAGAGGGGCGCCGAGCGGGTAACCGAAAATCACTCGGCGCCCCTCTCTCTCCTCCGTTTTTTAAAAAAAAAAGCGGTTGGGGCGCCACTCGGCTCGATTGTAGGGCCTGCCCTGCACACAATGGTTATTATGCAAAAAATATGAAATAAATACTTTTTGCATATTAACCTTTGTGTGCACCTCCTGAATTACCAGTATTTCTCTGCCTCTTTTTTGCATTCCCTTTCTACAAATCCTTTTACGTCATACTCATTTTGTTAAGGTTACCAAAAAGCTAGACAGATGTCTTCTTGATTATAGCTAATTTTAAGTACAATGAGTGACAAAGCTTGCACTCTTCCCACCCATCGTACTGTTGATAGGTGACTGCGAGAAAGAATGCCTACCATGATAACACAATAGAAGACTGAACTTGAAGAGGGATTACAGTATTATAATGTCTACTGTTTTTTCCTTTTAACCATCTTAGCCACTAATGTATATATGCTTGATCATGTGCTTGATTCTCAAAACATCTCTAAAACAACAGTAGGTAACATATTTAACGTAAGGAAGGTTGAGAATTAAATGATAAAGTATGAAACTATTCAATGCACTGGTGACAGGTTTGCACGACAGTCTGAAATTATTTGTTACCATTTAAATGTACTGGAATATGATTATTAAGCCACACTTGTCTGCTCAGTCTTCATTGTGCTAAAAGTTAATAAAATGTGTCAGGTACCTGTCACGTACAAGTAGTTTAGGAGACACCGTGGTCAGGTAGGACTCCAGGACAGAACAGGTCAAACAAGCCGAGGTAAGGATTCCGGAGAGCAGGATAGTCGTATAACGAGCCGAGGTCAGGATTCAGGAAAACAGGATAAACGTAAACGGAGCCGAGGTCAGGAATCAGGAAATCAACGAAGTCAGACAAGCCAGGATCATACACGGGAATACAGAATCAGGAAACGCTATCTGGGCACTAGCACAAGGCATAGACAACCAACAGAAGGCAAGGTCAGACAGAACTGAAGAGGTTTAAATAGGAACCGCAGAGGAAGTTCAAATCTCCCGCCAAACCTCATGACGTCACTTCCAATGTCCGGGAATCACCACCATGATGAGTGTGGCGCAATCTCCCCTCATATAAGCCTGCAGTTTGGGAGTTGACCACCAGAGGGCGCGCGAGTGCCGAAACCGGACGCCGTGTTCCAGGAGGTCTGCCTCTCCTGCGCGGCAGTCCTGAAGATGACGGCGGAGGCGGCACTGCGTTGGAGGGGGGTCTCCCTCTCCTCCGTGGCGGCTCCGGTGTCCGTGCGTTGGAGGGGGGTCTCCCTCTCCTCCGTGGCGGCTCCGGTGTCCGTGCGTTGGAGGGAGGTCTCCCTCTCCTCCGTGCCGGCTCCGGTGGCCGCGTATTGGAGGGGGGTCTCCCTCTCCTCCGTGCCGGCTCCGGTGGCCGTGTATTGGAGGGGGGTCTCCCTCTCCTCCGTGCCGGCTCCGGTGGCCGCGTATTGGAGGGGGGTCTCCCTCTCCTCCGTGCCGGCTCCGGTGGCCGCGTATTGGAGGGGGGTCTCCCTCTCCTCCGTGGCGGCAACGTGGGAGCCGGGGGCAGGTAAGTAACAGTACCCCCCCTTGAAAGGGCGCCCTCAGGGCGACCACCAGGGCGAGAAGGATGCCTAGCATGAAATGCACGTATCAGTCGTGGTACGGAGAGGCGTGCCGCAGGTATCCAGGATCGTTCCTCAGGACCGAGACCCCTCCATTGTACCAGGTACTGCAAACTACCCTGTTGTCGCCGGGAATCAAGAATTACCCGAGGAGTCCTTCTTTCCGAAGCCCTCCTGGCAGTCTCCATAGTAGAATTCCCGCCTCGGGTAAACCGGTTGCAGACTAGGGGCTTCAACAATGAGGCGTGAAATACCCGAGGGATGCGGAGCGTTCTGGGCAATGCAAGATGGAGACCATACAGGCAGAAGAAAGGCGAAATCCTGGTAGATTCTTGGAGCGTGTTGTTCCTGGCAAACTCTGCAAACGGCAACAGATCGACCCAATCGTCCTGATGATCGTTGATGAAGAGACGTAGATACTGTTCCAGATGTTGGTTCGCTCTCTCCACCAGACCGTTCGTCTGCGGGTGATATGCTGAGGAGAAGGCAAACGTGATGCCCAGGGATTTCGCGAAACTCACGCCAGAATCTAGCCACGAATTGGGTACCTCTGTCCGACACGATCTCTGACGGTACTCCGTGGAGCCGCACAATCTCCCGGATGAAGATGTCCGCCAGAGTAGAGGCGCTGGGTAGTTTCCGCAGTGGAATAAAGTGGGCCATCTTAGAGAAACGGTCGACCACCACGAGGATCACGGTATGTCCCCTGGACGGCGGTAATTCCACAATAAAGTCCATGGCCACATGGGTCCAGGGAACCGAAGGACAAGGGAGAGGTCGAAGAAGGCCAGCCGGATTTTTTGGCCGCGCATCTCGCACATGACTGAACGAATGCTGTAATGTCTCTGCCCCAATGAGGCCACCAAAAAGTCCGTGAAAGTAGCTCCCTAGTGCGTGCCACTCCTGCATGTCCCGAGGTCCTGGCACCATGTAGAGTGCGTAGAACGGGTACCCGCAAACTGGGAGGGACATACAGCTTCCCCGGAGGCAAGGAATCCGGAGCTTGACCTTGAAAACGAGTGACTCGATCCAGCAAAGGAGCATAACCCCGTAATCGAATGGTTGCAACGACCTTGGCAGAAGGGATGATGGGTTCTGGCTCTCTACTCTCCTCCTCAGGTTGTGTAAACATGCGGGACAGAGCATCCGCTTTAGTGTTCTTTGAACCTGGACGGTACGTTAGCACAAACGGAAATCGGGAGAGAAAGAGAGCCCACCTTGCCTGGCGAGGATTGAGACACTTAGCCGACTCCATGTACTGGAGATTCTTGTGACCGGTCAGAATCAAGGTCGGTACCGAGGCCCCCTCCAGCAAGTGACGCCACTCCTCCAAGGCCAGGATAACTGCCAACAGTTCTTTATTCCCTATATCGTAATTCTTCTCGGCTATAGAGAAGTGTCTGGAGAAGTAGCCGCAAGGGTGTAGTGGTCCGCTGTACGAAGCTCGTTGGGAGAGTATCGCTCCCACTCCAGATTCAGAGGCATCCACCTCCAGGACAAATGGTAGAAGCGGATTGGGATGCCGTAATACTGGAGCCGTCGTGAACTTCTCTTTGAGAAGAGTGAACGCGGACACTGCTTCAGAGGACCATTCAGACACATTGGCCCCTCTTTTTGTCAAGTCCGTTAGAGGGGCGACAATCCTCGAGTAATTCCGGATGAAGCGTCTGTAGTAATTCGCGAATCCGAGGAAACGTTGCAGAGCCTTGAGACCCGTAGGCCGTGGCCAATCTTTGATCGCCAGCACCTTCGATGGGTCCATATCGAAACCCTCAGGAGTAATCACGTACCCCAAGAAAGTCACCTTGCGGGTCTCAAAAACGCATTTCTCCAACTTGGCATATAGCCCATGCTGTCGGAGACGGCCCAGAACTTGACGGACCTGGTCGCGATGAATACATAAGTTCTCTGAGTAAATTAAGATATTGTCCAGGTATACGACCACGAACTGCTGGAGAAAGTCCCGTAAACAGTCGTTAATAAATTCCTGGAACACCGCCGGGGCATTGCACAGACCGAACGGCATGACCAGGTACTCATAATGTCCCGAGCGGGTGTTGAAGGCTGTCCTCCACTCGTGACCGGCACGAATACGGACCAGATTATACGCCCCACGGAGATCCAATTTGGTAAAGATTTGAGCCCCACGTAATCTGTCAAAAAGTTCCGAGATGAGGGGAATAGGATAGGAGTTCCGCCTTGTAATCCTATTCAAGCCTCTGTA
>VKOC01048850.1:0-22268 GCA_009364415.1 Spea multiplicata
TGCTCTGGAAAAAACCTTGTCTTATAATCGAGCAAATACGGTAATTAATAATATATTTTGCAAATATAATTGCATATTAGAAAAATTAAGATTATGTAACAAATCTATGACTCCCATGCATTTGTATTTCAACAGCCATGATTTGTTTTTTTAATTGTGAAATTAGCCGTTGCCAAGCTGAAACGCTTAAGCTGTGCTTGTGCACAGCAATAGCATTTCAGCCAATCAGGTGATCGTTACAGCCCCAGTACAGCCCCCCTCAGATTTTTAAAATGGCAACGTTGATGGAGGACGTTATATCAGTGTCTGCCACAGATTTACTGTATGCTTCCCCTAGAAGTAGTCCCATCAATGTAAATAGGCTCAATAAGAGAGTCTTTCCTGCCAGGGACCTGTCCTCCTCTTCTGAGGAGGATATGGTCTTGGCTCCTTTTAAAAGAAGGAAAAGAGGATGCCTTCCCTCTTCTTCTAGTTCCTCATCTGAGAAAAAGGATTTTGATTCTTCTTCCCTTCCTACTCATTTGAGTAGGAAAAATCTTAAAGGGACAGTACCTATTAAAAGGAAAAATGTGTTTTCCTTGGTTCAGGTTTCTAAACACATCTCCCAAAAAAGGGACAAGGCTTGTTGGAGTGCTGATAGTCCAGCACATTCCTCCTCTCGAGCATTTGTTCGGTCTTCCTCCCTAAGTCGTTCCTGAAAGAGGGAAGGTAAGCAATATTCTAATGACTAGATGGGCTTTGGAGCAGCAGTCAGAAGTAAGGGACTTTGCAAAATTGGCTTTTCGTTCCCCACTAGTTAAAGAGGACGATCTCCTCCTCAGGAACCATATTGGCATTCCAAATATTCAAGCATTGATGGCTCCATAAGTGGATCCTGCACTGCTTTCTATTACTGGGAGCAATGTCTCTGCGGATACCATGGATCAGACACTCCGTAATATTCAGTTTAAGATTACTGATGCTGTTGCTTATGTTAGAAAAGGTTCTTCTCATCAACCCACTTCAAACCTACTAGCCTCAAAGATTTTGAAAGCTTCCAGCAGAGTAGTGCTGATAATAGGCCAATCATTTAATTATATAGCTGACATTTGCAGATCCAGATGGCTGCATGCTGCGAGATGGCTGATTTAGCCCTGAAATCTCATGAGTTTCCTAATTTAGAGGACTCTTTCCTTTTTGGTCTGTCCTTTATACAGGAGGTGAAAGGTAGATATAAGGCTAGGAGATCTTTCTCTGAGCTTAAAAGGCTTTACCTGGACACAAGAAATCCTTTCGGGCAGAGGGCCGTTCCTACAGGGCTTCAGGATCGTCGCGAGAAGTGTATCATCAAGCCCACTTTCACCATCAAGGAGGAAAGAACAAACCCCCAGGCAGTACCAGAGGAGCCCATACCAGAGGAAGCTCAGCTGGGAAACCCCATACACACAAGAAAGGTGGCCGTGCGTTGGAGGGGGGTCTCCCTGTCCTTCGTGGCGGCTGCTGCGGTAACGTGGTACCAGAGGACAGGTGAGTAACAGTACCTCCTCTCAAAAGTGCACCCTCAGGGCGACCACCAGGACGTGAAGGACGTCTAGCGTGAAACGGACGTATCAATCGCGGCACAGAGAGGCGTGCCGCTGGAATCCAGGAACGTTCCTCAGGACCAAGACCTCTCCACTGTACCAGATACTGTAGGCTTCCTTGATGGGAAAAGAAGACCCATACACTCAAGAACGTGTTTTACCTCACACTCATCCAAATTGGCTAGATATAACCTCAGATTTTCAAAAGGGGTTTACAGCTCCCTCTGTTAAGTTTCCCTTTCCAGAGGTAGTCTCTCTGCAGAGAGGTGAATCCAGTTCTAGATCCCTCACTTTCCCTAGCCTTAGCTCAAGGAAAGATAGAATTGGCATGTGGAAATGGCTGTTTCAGGCTGGTTCAGCCCTTTGTTTCCCATCCCAAAATCAGACAGGTCTTGGAGACCAGTACTGAATGTCAATGCTTTGAATTATTTCCTAAAAAGGAAAAGATTCAGAATGGAAGGTTTATCAGACATTCCAGGCCTAGTACAGAGAAATTTCTTCTGCGTCAGGTTAGATCTCAAAGATGCCTTCCATTCAGTTCCCATCGCCAAAAAACACAGGTGTTTTTTCTGGTTCCGCTGGAAGGAACATATCTATCACTAGACTTTTAAAAATGCAAGGGTGCTTGGAAGGACCTTATCAGGTCATCATCCTCATACTTTTATTTTTAAGTTACACCCTCCCAATGGTGACACATAATTAACTTTTTATTTTTAACCCCCATGCCAAATTTCCACCCACCCATTTTTAAAAAACTTTGTTTTTTTAACTTGAACCGCTTCTTATCCCACTGTAAATCAGATGGGGGTGAAGGGGAAACAAGACATGAAGGAAGGGTTGGAGGAAGAGAATGGGCAATTGTGGCCCTCCCCTTGGTTATTAGGGATGTCCTTTGAAAGGTTACATGTAGTGTGCATGTAGTGCGGGTTGTAATTATGACAACTTCAGGTGAGGACATGCAAGTTTGTCTGGTCAGTTGCCTTAGCTTGCCTTCTTAGTGAACAGACTGTATCATAAAAAGAAACCACTTCTATGCTTGTTATAATATGTTATTATTTGCTATTAAACTAAGAGTTAGACCTATTTATGACCACATTTACAGTCTTCTATAGGCATTGTTTTTATTGAAACATTTATTTTAACACTATCATATGTAACACATACATTTTCTTTCTAAAAGTAAAATATATTTCACAAACGGATAAAAAGTATACATGTGCATTTGGATTCGTCAGAACTTTATTTTTAAATAAATTTGCCAATTTTGTGCGTCTGTACCTATCTCCGATAACGAAGGAGGAACCCCAACAAAACAAATGAAAACAAATGGCAAAACCTCAAAAACTTCCTTAAGATTCATTAAAGCCAAAACAATTACACTGACCACTCAGCATGTATGAGGGTAACAGATATGCATTTGATTTATAAGTGTGCTGCTGCCATTTTAACTTGTCAGTTACAAACTGACAACAATTGTGGAATCCCACGCTCTCGAAATGTTTCCCTACCCTCTCTGCTGACCACTTCCTCTTCCACATCTCATCTTCAATCTTCTCTCCTTTTATCTTCTATCTTCCTTCGCATTTCTACAGACATAATCTAGCATGAACTGCTGACAAAATGGCAGCACTTCCAGTGATGTCCTCTCCCCGAGCCTCCAACTGAGGTAAAGGGTGTAGCAGAAAAACGCCACTATTTTGGTGTGTTTACCATAGGGCAAAATGACAGCACTTCTGGTGATTTCCTCTCCTTCGATCCTCCAGGAACAGAGAAGCAGCAGTAAAATAAACAGATATGACTGCTTAGTCAGCTTATTGCTGTTGGGGGTGCTTCCTTCTCCATAATTGAAGAAAAGCTGTTCAAGCAGCTACTAGAGGTCCATGCTCCCCACAACCACCTCTCCTGTCACACTACCTTCAGCAGGACTGTAGTGCCCTCACACAAGTTTTGTCATGGTTGAAGGACTAGCTGTAGAAGGCAGCTAGACAGCACGGAGTAAATGTGTGTATGTGTATATATGTGTATGTATATATATATATATATATATATATACATATGTGTAGGTGCATATTCTTATACTGGGCATGTGTGTGTATGTAAGTGTATGGTTTTAGAGTGACTGTGTATGTACATACATACTGTATTAGTGTATGGTGTTGGAGGGGCTGTGGTATATGTATGTATGTATGCGTAACTAGTTCATGTTATAATAATGTGTATGCCTATGTAAATGTATGGTGTTAGAGTGGTTTTGTGTTTATGTGTGTATGTTGTAAGAGGGTGCGGATGCATGTGTGTTTAAAGCAGGGGTGTAACTAGAAACCACAGGACCCTAGTACGAAAATTGTCCTGGGACCCCCAACTTCACCAAGCAACATGTCCCCTAGTGCCACCTTTGTCCCAAACAGATTGTGAGTGCATTTGCCCCCAAGCATTTTATCAGTACCATCCTAACCAAAAAAACAACCTGTTTGTACCAGCTTTGCCCCAGCTTCTCAGTGCCCAAAACAGCTAGTCTGTGGGACATATTTGTCTGCAGTGTGCTGGAGATGCAGCACAAAAGGGGCATGCTAAATGAAGGAGAGATGCAAAATGGAGTTGGCAATGGAAGTTCCCAGCTGCAGTGGCAGTAGCGCCACCAACATGTCCAATGCCCAATGCCTTGTACCCATGCAGAACAGCAACACTATATCCACTGGAATAGTAGCCATTTCAGTGTACTTCTGTACCATGAGGCTGGATGTGTGGATCTGCCAGTGTTTACCCAGTACCCTACTACTACTTTTTTGATGTCTTATCATTTTCCTTACTCCATTAATGAAACCGGTCCAATTTTTGGAGAAATTCAGTCCCATACCATGCTGCTGGATGTGTGTGTGGTCCTACAATGTAAAAGTTAATATGGACCTCCACCTAAACCATGAGATGGTGCTACTGTCGGTAAAAGATGAATTCAGAAGGTTTCAGGGATGTCCATTTTTGGAACACCCCTCCGAATGTCATTTCCGAATCAAAAAAGTCCTCCGAATCTCATCTGAACCGAACAGTCAGAAAAAGAAATCTGTTGCACAAAAAAGAACACTAGAAAAAGTAAACCATTTTGCTTGCCATGCATGTTGGAGGTTATCAGGTTTAGGTCTGGAATCAGCCTAAATGTGTACATATATGGCTTTAAGAAATTAGCATTCATTTAATTAATTTGTGGTCTGTGAGTTATATTACTTACTAGTGTGTTTGACCAAATAATATGTTTTTTTATGAAAAGTCAAGCCCAAGTTTTGTTATAACACAGTGTTAGTTGGGCTTTATTATTGTAAGCTGTATTAACAAGACACCTATTATTGAAAAAACAGTACAACTGTAGTTGACAGCTATATCAACAGAAATCTAAGAGACCAGTGATCTTACAATGTTTATACATCCTACCTAATATACTTAAAAAATTATGAATAAGATAAAGCAAAAATGTGAGCTTGTTCTTTTCATCGGATAGCATTACATATACACAACACAAAATATGGTTGAAAAAATCTAGAGACTTCACCTTTGGGTTAATGGTTTTGAATAAGTTATTTTTTTTTAGTACTTTAATTTATGAATCAAATAATTGAGGGCTTATAAAATTGTGAAACCCTATATATACCTATTTATAAACAGTTTTTGCTTTAATGCTGTGGAAGATGAAAAAAGATATGCGTCGCATTATACTCCTCACTGGGATTAGACTGCATTATTACTTAGGAAGATTTTTTTTATGTATCAGTAGTAAGCAAAACATCACTGTAGATTAATCAATTCATAAAATCATAGGAATCACAACCGTTTCCCTGGTCATATGATCATTGTAATAACCACAGTTATCATTGAACATTCCATGATGGGTATCATTTAAACATTGGCTTCTATGTGGTTCTATTTACTTCTGCTTTATATGTTGAGGCAGATAGAGCACTGCAATAATGTAAACAGTAAACTGCCAAAAAAGAAATAAAACATTTAACCCCTTTTTCACTGTTTTTTTATGTAGTCAGGTAAACACATGTTTTGATCTCCACTGTATTTTTGCTTATTCTTTTTTTTCTTATTACCTTTATTATTATTCTAACGTTTATTAGCTTTATGTATTTAGGAAATGGGAAGTTATTTGAAAGGTTTAAAATTGGTAATTCCAGAACACAGAAAAACAAAAATCTAAAATAAAAAATTATCTCACATTTGTTTCCTTTTTTTTAATTTTTATTGTCAGATATCACTTGTGATTAGCGTTTAGGAATTAAAAAAGTAAGTTGTATTACTGTTAACCCAATTGAATGCTGCAATACCTGTGAATGGAAGATGGGCAGACCGATGGACAGACCGATTTGAGCAAGCCCATCCAAGGCAAAACACGTTATGGGGGACATTGGCAGCATTTGGCCCTTTCAAAGATTGCCATTTGATGAGGAGGACAGCTTCCAGACTAGAGGGTGTTGGGTTAACTATATAGCCCACAGGCACATACTATAGAGCCAAGTTTGGGCTCTACCGCTAGTATTACCCATATTTCTTTATTTGCTCCACCTATTTGTGTTTGATTATTAGACACATTTATTTGTTTTTGATTTGCAAGCACATATTGTTTTTGTAAATTAAAATGAAACTTTTGAAGTTGGCAAACATAACTACAGTGAATCTAAAATATACTCTGAATTAACATTGTCATATGTTTTATTGAATAATGTACATTGTCCACTAGAGGATGCTATGCTCTCAGAAATAGAAAAGTATAAACAGACACTAATATATGAAATATTATTTTCATATGTGTTGATTTATAGATAGAAATGTTAACAAAAGCCACAGGGATCCGCTCCAGGTTCATGATTTCTTCTGACAAATTCAGTTATAACAGATTGCTACATAACAGTGTGCAGCTAAAGTTAACTCACAGCAGTTCATTCCTGTGTCACAGGTAGAAGAATATTTAAGTTTAGAATAAAATAAACAAGCACCAGAAACTTGACATTGAAACAGGACTATTGTATTGATCACATACAAAAAACATCAACTTGTGAAAACTCAATAATCATCCAAGTGGAAGTGCGTTTGTATTTTTTCTTTTAGTATGATATATTGTATGGTGTATCCATTTACAGTTTTGTGTGGGAATACAAATGGTGTTTTGTTTGAATCCATTAATTGCCTTCTAGTTACTTCTACTGGGAGTCTGTTCCACATACCCCCCCCATAGTAAAGTAAGTGTTCCATATATTAAGTATGACTTTATTACATTAAATAAAAGTAAAAATCTTAGGAGTAGCATAATTATACAAGTGACAATTAACCCTTGTCTGTAAGGAAAGCTGTCCATAAATTTACCTCTACAGACAAGCAACTTTTACTACATTCATTGTGTGTGCACCCCTTCCCTTTCACTGTCTCATATACTGACCCACCTCCAAATAAAAATAGCTAAAAATAAAGTTAAGAATGTGGTAACATTTAAAAATTTAAAATTTGCGGCCTTTTATCCCAAACAACCACGTGCATGGGCAGTATCACTGTACTCAAGAGATGTTGCTGAACACATATTGGGGTGTTATACAGTGAAGTACAATGTGTGGGAACCCCCCCTCACAAAAAATACCACAAATTTTTACAAAGGCTGGTAGTAAAATTAGTGCATGGAAAGGGTTAAAATACCGGCATTTGAAATACCCAGGGGTGTCTAGTTTTCAAAAATATATGAAATTGAACTGACCGGCTTCAAAGATAAAAAATAGGACATGGTGGCAGAAGGAACAGATGTCAAAAGTTCCAAGTTAAAAAATGTGCACTTCCCAAACAACCCGACAAACCCATGCATGGGGTGTGTCACTGTACTTGGGAGATGTTGCTGACCACATATTGGGATGTTATTTGACAGTGACATATACTAGGAGCTATAATTTCATACCTGAGATACAATTTTTGTGATTACTACCACAAACTTTGGCAGAGGTTGTTGGTAGAATGTCATCCATAGAAAGGGTTAAAATACCCGTATCTGAAATAAGTTGGGGTGTCTAGTTTTCAAAAATACATGGTTTGATGAGGTAAATTTTATTAGTCGCTTCTTAGATGGCTCAATTAGGACACAGGGACCAGAAGTTAAAGTTTCATATGTTGCTGAACATATATTATAGTGTTGTTTGGCAGTGACATATACCAGGAGCTGTAAATTCATACCTGAAGTACAACGTGTGTATTAAAAAACACAAAATAAATAACTACCACAAAGCTTGACAAAGCGTCCTTGGGTGGGTTTTCTGTGTCGCTGAATGCCTTACTATCGAGGCATTTCAGCAACACTGCTTAAAGCTTAGTAACCAATTGTTAAACTAATCTCAAGCTCTTTTAAATCAGACGTCTGCCACCATATTGTTTATGGCAGATGTTGACGCCCCTGAAAGGGCCATATGGGGCCTCTGCTTTCGTTTTTTGGTATTGTTAAATGACTCACCATTGAGGGATTACAGCAACACAGTTTAAGTGAAGAAAGCAACCTTTGATGGCGTTCTACGCATTTTTACCTCTTTAACTGACCTCTATGATGTACCTGGCACGTCATTAGTTGTTAAGGAGTAAAAGTGAAAAAAGCCCTAAAAATGTGGAAAATCTGATGCTATCTTTCGTTTTTTTTACCTGTCTCTGATATGTACCCTCTTACTTACAGTCCCTTCCTGTTTTGCCCCATCAAAAAGAATCAGAACTTCTCCATTTCAGTTTAGGCAGTTTAATGGGTGACAACTTCGTTCTCGAAGATATGTATGCATGCATGAATCCGGCAATTTTCATGGGGAAAAAAAAACAAATTTGCCCGAATCTGAATCCAGAAGTATTATAGTTACTCATCTCCCTTGTTAACCTCTTTTGTTTCCTGAATTACTGATCTTTCACATTGTCCATTTACTCTCAAACCAGAGTACTGGAGTGTTGTTTTTACTACATCCTCACTAATTTCATATCTTTACTTAATATTTGATTATTTGTGGTACTAAAGCAGTGTTATGCCCCCATGCTTTGGGGCTCCAGAAAAACAATGGATGAATTATCACTATCCTCTGTTTGGGTTGTGCTTCCATGATAAGGAGAGTTAAGAAAGCATCTCTAATAGAGAATACATGGTCAGATCATAGTTTTAATGTCATAGAGATTGGTAATAGAATAGTAGGTGCGACTTCATGGAAGTTGATTTCATCTTAAAAAATAAAGAAAATAGAGAATATTTATTAAAAATGTCAGATTTTTTCTTTAAAGAAAATATGACTCCTGATTTAGATTCGGCTGCAATCTGGCTTTCTTACAAAGCAGTAATGAGAGGATACTTAATCAAAATAAGTAAACAAGATAAAAGAAATAGGGACTTGGATCTGTCTGATTTATATATGAAATACTTTAAACTGACCTCTAGTAATAAAATCGCTCCTAAAGTTGATAATTTAAAAGCAATCAAGGAGCTAAAACAAAAAATAAACATTAAATTAGAAGATAAGATTATAAAAGCTATTCATAATTTAAAATTAAAAAATTACTATAAAGAGAATAAAGCAGATAAGATATTGACCAAAAAACTCAAAAATAAAAGATCAGCAAGTAAAATATAAAAAATCATTGAAGGAGATAAAATATTTTTATCCCCGGAGGATATTGGCCAAGCATTCAATAACTATTATAGTGACCTTTATAATTTAAGAAAGGGAGTTTCAGTAAGAGAAATTGACGAATATCTTAAAGAAATAAAAATTCCAAGAATATCAGATCTTCAAAGAGACACTATAAATCAACCAATAACTATAAAAGAATTGACAAAAGCAATAGACTATTTAGAAAATCAAAAAACTCCCGGCCCCGACGGATTTGGTAATACCTTCTATAAAATCTTTAAGGAATCCTTCTCATCATGCCTCTTGTCAACTTTTAATGAAATAGTATTACGTTCCAAAACTCCGGCCGAATTTCTTCACGCTAATATTTTACCGATATTAAAACCTGAAAAAGATCCCACTAATATAAGAAATTATAGACCAATTTCTTTAATTAATGTGGACATAAAACTATACGCATCTATACTAGCAGCACGCCTTAAACTAATAATACCCTCTATAATCCACACCGATCAGATTGGGTTTGTATCGAACAGATCGTCTAGCATTCATACAAGAAGAATGTTTGATATTATAGAACAATCAGAAAACTCGAGTAAACCCCTTCTAACTCTATCTTTAGACGCCGAAAAGGCGTTTGATCGCGACACTAAAAGCTTTTGGATTCGAAGGTTGGTTTTACGAGGCAATTAAAACATTATATTCTTCCCCCATGGCAAGAACTATCGGCCCAAATATATGTTCTAATTGGTTTCACCTAACCAACGGTACAAGACAAGGATGCCCACTTTCTCCTCTTTTATATTTAATTTCGATAGAACCTTTAGCAATAAAAATAAGAAATAACTTAGATATAAAAGGTTTTGTAACCAGTAAAAGAGAATTAAAAATCTCTCTATACGCGGACGATATTTTAGTTACTCTTACTCAACCCCTTATTTCTCTGCATCACTTAATGAATGAAATTAATAGATATAGTCTGATCTCAAATTATAAATTAAATGAGAATAAAACAATAGCTCAAAGTAAAAATATTGATTTAGATTTACAAATAACTTTAGAGAAAAAATATAAATTTGAATGGACTAATAAAGAGTTTAGTTATCTGGGTATACGGATAGCTGCAAAACCGGAAAATCAAGTAGCGATAAACTTTATGCCTTTATATAAACAATCAAATAAACTTTTAAGAGATTGGAGACATCTTGACATATCATGGTGGGGAGGAGTTAATACAATTAACTATTATATACTGCCAAAATGGGCATATCTTTTCAAAATGTTACCATACAAAATACTAAAAATCTAACATCGATCTAATTAACTTAAAATCAATGACTTTAACTCAAACTTTATCAGAATGGAATATTATAAAAAAAAGAATAGGTTTACAAAATAAAGTCATAAAAACAGTACACATAAAAACTTTACATTACATTATTGAGGACTTTACATTGGATCGATGTTCAATTCTAAATACTTTAACCTTCTCTGATATAATGACAAATAATGAGATCTGTCTATTTTCAGACTTGGTTGAAAGGATACAACTTCCTAATAAAGATATTTTCCGATATCTACGTATTAAAAGTTTTCTGAGAAAACACTTATTGTCTACCAGTCCTCTCAACAATTTTCTTGAGGTTATTTTTTCCCATAAAAAACTAAATAAACTTGTGACTAAATGTAATGAACTAATTAGATTAAGTAACAAAACTTTTTCACCTACAAGTCTAAAATCCTGGGAAAATGATTTAAATTTAAAAATATCTTTAAAGGAATGGAATATAGCAGCCTATCAAATAAATAAGGTAGTTCATTGTTTAAACTTAGTAGAAAATCAATATAAACTATTATATAGATGGTATTTAACCCCCAAAAAATTAAATAAAATGTATCCTCATGTGGCCCCAAATTGTTGGAGATGTGGTGATCAGGACGGCTCTTTTCTACATATGTGGTGGCTTTGCAAATGAGTTTCTCCAATTTGGAAATATGCCTTTGAATTTTTTTACCAACTAACGAATATAAAAGTCGATAGGTCGATAGGGACCCCAAGACTACGTTGCTTCTTCTAAATATAGCACATATCCCAAAAGAAAAAAGACCGCTAGCGATACACTGTCTAGCAGCTGCAAAAATAATAATAGCTAGAAATTGGAAATCCACTGAGTTGTTTCACATGGATCACTATGTATCTCAGTTGATCCATCAATTAAATATGGAAAAGGATATTAGCTGGTCTTTCGATATAACGGGTAGAACTACATGGACTTACCTTAATTGGTTAACAAAAGCCCAGGACATTGAGAGACAAAAATAAAGAAAACAAAAACAAGCAACCAATATAATGGAAAAAATTCTCTTCTCTCCTCTGAGGTTCTCCCCCAACGATTATTTGAAACAATATATTTATTTATTTATATTTTTGTCTGTCTTTGTGTACGATGTTTATGTTTTGGACTCTGAATGTATCTATAATAGCTGCATATTATGAATTTTTTTGTCTGTATTTTTTTACATTTTTCTAATAAATAAAAAATAATAAAAAAAAAATTATCACTATCCTTGCACATGGCAAATTCTAGACTCTACTGTAGCTATATAGAAGCTGATTTTTTACATATAATAATACCTTACTTAGAACCACAATAATAATATAAATGTATGTAGTATTTAAAAAATAAGACAGAAGTGTCAAAATATGTACAATTTACTTTGTATTGCCACATGGTGGCAATCAATGCATTAAAAGAGTGCCTATTGTTTTTCAAGTGAAAAATTCTGAAAGTACATGTTAGCTTTTATTTAACATTTGGATGTCAGTTTTATACCTGTGAACTGTTTGTTCACACATTGGACAGTATGCAATTAAAATGTGTTATCTCTAGGCTGATCTTTGTTGGATTTTTTAAGAATTGCAATAGTTATGTTATATCATAAAATCCTACTCACAAAAATTATTTTTATTGTCTTGAATAGCAACAACCTATTTGTCAGCACTATTACAGTAGTGTATAATACCAAATTAACATAATGTTAATAAACTAACATAACATGGATAAAGGATAAGACATGCTAATACAGAAGACAAATCTGAACTTATACTCTGTTATCAGTTTCAGGGGAAATGAGGTAAAAGGTACCCCAGGTAACAGCCATATATTAACAATGTGAATATGTGCAAATAAATATAAATAAAAACACTCAAACAATAAACATCTTCAAATATCAAGGGAAGGATGTTCTTCCATTGAAGTGTGTATAGAAGGGAAGAACAAAATACACAATAGTGCTCTCCGTAATATACAAATTTCAACATGAAAGCCAAATGCCCACTTACTGTGTAGGGAGCAATATTTTTTTTACAAAAATACCCTTGGAACAGCACACCAATTGTTAAGGGCAGGACCTTCTGATAATCCAACCCATCAGGGTTTAAGAGCAGGACTTCTAAATGATAAATCAGCAAGGTGTAGCCATATAACGTTAAGCAAAATGACATGTTATAGTGAAATCGATATAAATAAAATTTCTTTCAGAATAGAAGCCTTTCCTGGTGTGTGTTTGGGTGTCGGTTTGGCAGAGCCTGTCCTGGTGTATGTGTGTTTGGGTGTCGGTGTGGCAGAGCCTGTCCTGGTGTGTGTGTTTGGGTGTTGGTGTGGCAGAGCCTGTGTTGGAATAAATTGAACAAATTTAATTTTTAGTTATCCCGAGATAAAACACCCTCCTGAATTTGTAGTCACTTCAAAGGACAAAACTTTTAAAGCCCAGAAATCAGTGGGAGGAAAAGTAAAGGTTTTGTGTTATTTACTTTATTTCAATCTGAAAAAAAGGGATTAGTGGCACTAAATTGTGGCTTCAGGCATACCGTGTATGATTACTTTTTTAAAGTGTACTGATGAACTCCCAATCCCATCACATAACATCAATATGCTTTAGAAAATAAGGAAAAGGTAGGCATGGATGGTGGGCTGATTCGGTGGCACAATGGGCCACTTGACTAGACTTGCCCCCAGGCCTTAGGCTGCCAGCCCTCCCCTGGTCTTGGGCCAACTGAAAGAGCACCTGTATAGTTTATACAATGGAATAAAATAAAAAATAAGTATTAAATGACACCATAGTGGCATTGCAGGGGTTACTATTTATCCCCACAAGCTTGTGGGGACAAAATATCAGTCAATGCTGTGCTCCAATGGAGCATCAGCATTGAAAGAGTTAAAAAAATAACTAAAAAAATAATAATTAAACCTGAAAGTCCAGGGTGCTTCCAGGTCAAATGCTGTGGGTTGAAAACTGCTGCAGATCACTCCTGGCCAATAGGAGTGATCTGATCATTATGGCAGCCCCTGAGAGATCTGTCAAAATTCAATGTTTGAAAACTGTAATTTGCATGTTCCAATTTTGAATGTGCAGTGCCAAAGAGACATGCCCTACCCATGTAAACGGGGTATTTCTGTACTCGGGGGGGGGGGGTTTCTAAAAACAAATCACTATTTGTTTCAATAATTTAATGTACCCAGGGAAAAAAATACTGAAATACTGTGTTTGGATAGAATGGGTTTGTTAAAAATGAACAAACATTAAAATTTACTGCAATGTTTAGGACAGACTGGCACTAAAATGGTTAAATCAAAAGTGTTAAAATACCCCAAGTAAAATACTTAGGGATGTCATCTTTCAAAAAATATATACTTTTGTTTAGCAGTTTTTCCTTTTTCTGGCCACTATTGGGGCGCAACTCCCAGCATACCACATTTTTAAAAAATCTTGTTTAGAAACAGCAATGCGTGTCATTCATATTTAACCCTGTAAGTACCAAAATAAATGAAAATACCACGCATCTGAGGTGTTTCCAAAAACAGGACAAATACCTATATACACTTTTGGAGGTGTTTTTTCCATTTGCACTGGTTAAATATAGTTTTTATAGGTGAAACTATCCTTCCCCCCCCCCACATTTTTAGATTTTTCTCATACTATATATATATATATATATATATATATATAATATATTATTTCAAAAAAAGCCCTACTTGTGCTGGAAAAATAATATATGCACTAATTGAGAAGAAGGAAATTACAGTTGAAGAAAGACATAGCAGAAATACAAAAACGGCTCTGATCTTTTAGCGCAAACATGATAAAAAAAAAACGTCCTGAAGGGGTTAAAACACAATAGGTAGCAAACATTGCAAATCGAATTAGATTAGACCTAAAAATGCAAGAGCAGGGGCGTAATTACAAGCTTCAGGGCCCCGTTGCGAGAATCGGTTAAGGGCCTCCCCACCCCCAACCCAATCTACCCCCTTCTCACACCATCTACCCCCTCTCCCTCCCTTCTCACTATCTACCCTTTCCCTACCCCCCATTCTCACTATCTACCCTCTCTCTACCCCCCCACACTATCTACCGTCTCCCCACCCCCTCTCACACTATCTACCCTCTCCCTACCCCCTCTCACACTATCTACACTCTCCCTACCCCCTCTCACACTATCTACCCCCCTCACACTATGTACCCCCTCTCCCCCCTTCTCAGACTATCTACTCCCTCTCCCTCCCTTCTCACTATCTACCCTCTCCCTACCCCCCCATTCTCACTATCTACCCTCTCTCTATCCCCCCTTCTCACGATTTACCCTCTCCCTATCGCCCCCTTCTCACTATTATATGAACATCAATAAACAAAGGATAAGACACAATGAGATAATGTTCACTTGGCATTAGAATACGAACAAAACCAGAAGTGGGGCAGAAGTGTTATCTCTATTATTACCATTACTACTCATGCAAACATAACAGACGGTGCAGATGTAAATCGCACCACCCAGTATTAATAGTGAGAATCTGTACTGGTAGCACCACCCAGTATTAGTAGTGCCAAATCTGTACTGGTAGCTAGTCAATATGTTAAGACAGAGTAGAGGCACACAAATGAGCGAGAAGAACAATAAATGCACAATAAAAGATAGATCCATAAAACGAATAAAGGATTAAAAAGGAGCTACAGATACAAGCATAGAATTTAGATCGAAATAGAATAGGCGTAAACCTGAAGTAATTAAAGCAAGCAACAAATACTAAAAAAAAAATACAAATGGCTGTGGAGTGGTCATAGCCAATCACCACTTCCCTGCTTTTCATTCTTCATTCGGAGACTCCAAGTCAAACTCAAAGAGTTCCCAGGTATGTATATGAGAGAGCGAGTGAACATCTGTGACAGCCCCGGGTTAATCGATGCCGTCTGTAATAGTTATTGTTTGTGATACCTGCATTTCCCAGTATATGTTGTAATTATTGTGTCTGCTTTTGTTCCCCTCGTGTGCTAACCTGTCCATGTGCCACATGTCCTGCCCCCCCCTTACACAGACTACAATAGAGATTGGATTTAATTCAATCCCTTGTACTGTTTAAATACCCCTGTGTTCCCAAATAAAGAGAGTCCCTGTTTTACCTCACTACGAGTCCTGTCTTGTTATTGAGGTAAGCCTCGGCGCTGCCCTTCCCAGGGTGGTAGAGCACTGTATTGCTATGCTTCTGTATATTCAGTACCGCCGAGGTTCCTGAAAAGCTGTGTCCTCTGTTATGATCACGTATTGTCCTTTTCAGGACAATAGCCCCACTGTGTAGCTCAGCTTCGGCTAGCCACAGTGGTAAGACAGCCCCTTCTCTCTGTACGCTGGTTCTGTCTGGCGCTGAAGGGGTTAATCGCTGGTGTCCTGGTGGCCATGGGGCGGAGGAAGCAACGTTCAGCGGGCATACCCAGTCGGAGAACAGGTCGGTCCCGTCACAACATCTACAGGCAATATTTAACCATGTATGCAGGCCATAACCTCATGCATGTAACAAGCTGAAAAATGAAACATCAGGAGAGTAATCAAGGCATTAAAGAAAAGGAAATGTAAGAACTGAGAAGTGATTTAGACGGATGGTCTAGAGTGTGAAAATTGTAGTTCAATGTTGCTAAATGTAAAATAATCCACTTAAGAATTCTTAAGGAGAAATAAAAGCAGACCAGATGGACCAAATGGTTCTTATCTGACATCAAGTTTTTTGTTTCTATATATTTAAAAGATTGTGGGAAAAATAAAAGAGCCTGAAGATGAAAGGGCACTTTAACTAGGTGAATGGTTGAAAAGGCAAGAACGTGGGTAGTGGAGAGGATTTTCTTACTGCTCTGATTCATTATTTCTCTCTTATTGGAATCCAATCAAAATAAGCACCAGAACCCAGTCTTCAGCTTTCTCTTTCTGTACCAGTATGTCTTAATCCTATTGCCAAATTGTATATTGGCAATTTTAATTAATTTTCACTGTACTCCTATTTTAATAGTGATACAGAATTTGCTTGCTTTGTAATATCAAATGTAATGTACAACATAGAGGACTGTTCAGGACCCAGCAATGAGGATAGCGCCCTAACACAAATACATTGTTGATGAACATTGCAAATTACATAAAATAACATTTTATACAGTATACAGTTAATGTGCAACATTTTAATTAGACTTGGGCACCAGGGGGCTCTTCGTGTTCGTCTTCGTCAAAAAAAAAAAAACGTCGTATTCCGCGAATATTTGTCAGGAGTTAAGGTGCAGTAGTGGAGTTAGACAGGGCCTGGTTGCAGGGCGACCACACTCACCCAGGTGTTGAGCACCTAGGGTTGTGCAGCCACATACCAGCGCCCTGACATAGCAGCAGATGTAATCCAAAAGGAAACAAAGTGATATCCTACAGGCACCCTGGAACAGACATGAGACATTATGCAAGACTCATGTGCGGGATGCTGCAGGCTAGAGTATGGAAGCTAAGCAGAGAAATATAACAGACACATAACAAGCAAGGGACAGGGAGACCAATCACTAAACATAACCAGACAAGATATACATGTTACTGAGCACAACATTGAACAAGACAAGGAATAAACATAACCAGACAAGATATACATAACACAGGGCACAACAGGGAACAAGACAGGACACCCCGCTGCCGGGGATACAAGACAGGACACCCCGAACCAGGGGATACAGACAGGACACCCGCTATACAGGAGGACACCCCGCTGCCGGGATACAGGACAGGACACCCCGATACCAGGACAGGACACAAGGGAACAGACAGGACCACCCCGATACCAGGGATACAGACAGGACACCCCGCTGCCGGGGATACAGGACAGGACACCCCGCTGCCGGGGATACAGGACACCCCGCTGCCGGGGATACAGGACAGACTGATACACAAAAATACAGAAACTAGCCTAGGACTGTTTGATAACTATTGGAGATTCCGTCACATGTTATAGCCATAGTATGCTTAGCCCACCACTACGCCAAAGTACTCCAATGACGGTGGGTCCTAACGCTAATCCCTGCTGACAAAGGTACGAAACAAACCAAACATGAAATCCAAACACATAGCACTGAGACATACCTTTAGACTGCAGACTGAGACAAACAGAACACACAGGAGGGGCACACCTTATAAAGGAAACAGAGCTGAAGCAGAAGCAAGGAATGGAAGATCAGAACAGAGCAAAAGGAAATCCAGGAATGGATCGAAGCAAAACAGGGAAACTGAAGCAAGAGCGAGATATGCAGCTCCACAGCCTGGGTAGGACGTGACAATATTCGCCTGGTCCTGTCTTCTCTTCGGGCGAATATTCGTGGACATTCTTCGTGTTCGGTTTTTCTTCGTTTTCCCCGGTTAAGGGGTTAATACGGGGTTAAAGCCGCTCTGGCGCCAGGAGTTTAAATGTCTGTATGAGCAACTCTACTGGTCGTCAGCAGGGGGCTCGTCTGCCATTGGTTGCTCGTCCCAATAGGGTCGCTCGTACAGACTGTTAAACTCCTGGTGCCGTAATTGTCCGGCAGATCCCGCTGGTCTCCCTGTTCTATCATTTATTAACTGATAGAACAGGGAGACCAGTGGGATCTGCCGGGTAAGTTGCAGCATTGGGATTTTAAAAGTCTGCACGAGCGACTCTGTTGGTCGCTCGTACAGACTTTTAGGCTCCTGGTGCTGTGACTTACCCGGCACATCCCACTGGTCTCCCTGTTCTATCAGTTAAATGTCCGTACGAGCGACCAATAAAGTCGTTTGTACGGACATTTAACTGATAGAACAGGGAGACCAGTGGGATCTGCTGGGTAAGTTGCAGCATGGGGGTTAAATTTTTCATTAGGGGTTAACTTTTTTTTTAAAGGGTTAAGGGGCGGGCAAGTGAGCCTATTGGTCACTTGCACGGCCCTTTAACTTATGGATTTCCGCTCCCGTTAACCCTTTCGATGCTGATAACGCAGCATCGAAGGGGTTAACGGGAGCGGAAATCCATAGGTTCGCTGTCAGAGGTTATAAAGGCCGTGCGAGTGAACCAAATGGTTGATGCCAGAGGAGGTCCCTGTAGGCGACCAATAGGCTTATTCGCACTGCCCTGTAACCCGTGACGGCGAACCTGCGGATTTCCACTTCCGTGTTCTGCGTGAAGACAAGGTAAGTTAGAAGGGGGGGAGAATGGTAGACGAAGACGAAGATCTTCGTGGTGTGTCTGTCTTTGTCTTCGCCTACGTTTTACCGCCGCTGTCTTCTCTTCGGCGTGTCTTCGGAACGAACATGAAAACACACTCTTCGTGTTCGTTTTCATGTTCGCCCGAAGACAAATGCACAAGTCTAATTTTAATCCCTTTGGCATAATGGTAGCTGATTTAAACTCCTTGAAAACAATTTAATCATTAAACATTATTACTCATCATGACAACTTTTATTTCTGAAATATAAAATTGGTATTTTTGTAATCCTCTCATGGAATTATATGTCCTGTGAATTTTAATTTATTTTCATGTAATGATATCTGATCTTAATCCATTGCATCATATCTAATTTATTAAATAATTTTTTACAGATTCATATTTAAGATTATGCTTTCTTATAAACCTGATTGGTGCATTATGTTACAGAGAGAGGTATCATATTGCATGGCACTTTATTATTATTATTAATTATGAAGCTGTTAAAGGAATCATTAATACTGAGATTTTTTTTTGCCGCTTGAATTTAGGGGCGCCAAAGTAATTGCAACATGGTTAACAATTACCACCACTTCTGCCATGAAGAGTTTATGCTCGACATTACTGGCGTGGGAACATGCCGGCAGCAGCCGGATTTGAACTTACGAGCAATGGGATGGACTTGGTGTCTTGAGCTTCCGAGTTCAATTCCCCTAGGATTCAACTGTATCTGTTCTGGGGTTTTTTTGTAAGCACATAGACCAAAACATAAGCCATCTTTTATTTGCCCTTACAACCCAACCTAGTCAGGCTAGCTAAAGAACTGTAAAAACTAAAGGATTGTTTCTGTAGGGCCTTATACCTGTTCTCTGTGGTGCAATGGTTGAGATGTTGGATTGGTTTATTTGGTGTGTTTGTTTGGGGGGAAGGCAAGCTACAAGATTGCAATGAGGTAAAAAACCAAAGGATTGTTTGCAGGGGACAGGTTTGCGAGTGTCTGTAGTGTACATGCTACCCTTCTTAGTTTATTAATTGTGTTTGTGTGGGAGACAAGCTAGGTGCTATTGCCATATGGCTATGTGGAGTAATGGTTAAGGAGCTAAGCTTGAGTCCTTAAGGTCCTGGATTCAATTCCCTTGTGTTCCACCTTGAACTTTAAATTGAATGATTTAGTCAAAGGGATTTGGGTCACTCTATCAGCATTAGCCATTTTCCCCACATTTGGATATTTATATTATCATTCACAGGCCATACAAAATCATTAACTTAAAAATTACCCCAGCATTGTATATTTATCCGACCATACATCCCCACATTGTGCATTTATCCCTCCAGACAGCCCCACATTGTGTATTGATTTATGTGATGACCCTCAGCTAGCCCTTGTGTATTGTCCGCATCCATTTTCTTTGAGAAATCCAGGTTCTGTGGTTGCAGTGGGATGTGTCCAGGCCATTGGCCCCATTGCCATTGTGTCCTGTTCAATCCCATTTCTGTTCCTTACTCCTGCCTTCTGATTGACATGGAGAGAGTGCTGCACAGATGGTGCTGGTACTTAATCAATAAAAATAAACCTACATGTTCATACTCACTCGTTGAAAGTATCACTCAAAGGCTGGTTCCACACTCTGTGGCCACACATAATGGTGGTTTTGCATTCTTTAGAATCGAAAATTATACAATCCTTAAAAATGTCTTATGACGTGTTCCGTAGTGCAGGTGTAATAGCAAGTTCATGCATTACAATTGCATGATTTTGTCAAAGGGATTTAGGTCACTCTGCCAGCATCAGCCAATGAAACCATGCACCCCTCATACCTTGGAGTCAGACCTTCAGGGTGGTTGGGGGTTATTCAAATCTTACTGGAATGTGGCTTCCCTTTCGTGCTAACCTTTATTTCCTTTTCCTCGTTCGCGATCAATGCAGGACGGGCTGCTACGTCGATTTGGAACAACTGTTGTGCCCTGGAGAACCTGCTTAAAATCCTTTGGCAACGCACAGAGCGATGAGAAGCTGGATGATAAAATAATCTATGAAGCGCATTAGGCTTGTCAGAAAAGCATGTTATAAGTTGGTCCTCCATAGTCTACATACCATGAGTAAAAATATTACAAATGCTAAAATGTTAGATGTCAGGGAGCAGGGATAGTGAACAGGTTGGAAAGAGAAGATAGAGGCAGTACCCAAAGTGTGGTTTTTCTGCTCCAAGTTGATGGCCACAAAACACCCCCACGTCCGAGGGCTCAGCTAACAGCACAGACCGGTGGGATAAAACAAGCAGTGTGTCCTGCATCAATTGTCTATTTTGTCACATTAACGGCTCGGTGGAGTTTGCTTTCCCAGTTTGGAGTCTTGCTGAGTCAACAGAGACGCAACTCCCAGCTAGGAAGTGACTTGACGTGGAAATAAAATGAATTATTTAAGTGTGTGTGCTTTATTATTATTATTTTTTTATATATTTCTTTGGTATGTAGTTGTCACTGCAGATTGTAGGAAGTGCTAGCACCTGTACCTTTAGAGGGAGGCTATAGAAAATTCTAATTTGGTTAGTGAACCGGCTTGGTGAAGCCTTCTGCTTTCCCTCCTCCAGCGTGAGGATTCATGGGCTGTTGTACAAAACAATTTGAGTGAATTTGCAGCTCTGGGCAACATAGTCCTGGCTATTTGTGGATTGTTGCTATAACAGACCACCTCAATATCAGAAGCAAGTCTACAGCAGAGACCTGATTTAAACTCCTTGACTTCACTATGCCTTTGAACTGCCAAATTATTAATAAGCTTCTGCTGCGTAAGGAGCTTGGCTGCCCCTGTATAATGCATAGCTAAGTCAATGAGATGTCGCTGGAAAATCCCTAACCTTTTAACTATGTACTAGACAGGAGCAGCTCAGCCCTTCAAGCAAGAGGAACCTGTCAGTATGGGCCCTATGCACTCTGAAATCAACCCTCCTTCCAGGGAATACTTTCCAATGAAGGAAGTGGCTGCTGGAGACTTTCTCCCGCCTGGATGAGCCAAGACAGGCTTATCCTAGTCAAGCAGCATCTGCCCCCAGCCTCCTGATTGGTGGGTGGTGTCACCTGACCTGGGCTGACCAATCAGAGAGAGGCTAACCTGGGCAGGCTGCTGATTGGTTGCTGGAGTCAGCTGACTAGGCTCAGCCAATCAGGGGCTGTTCCTCAGCCTAGCCTCCTGATTGGTGGGTGATGTCACCTGACCTGGGCTGACCAATCAGAGAGAGGCGAACCAGGGCAGGCTGCTGATTGGTTGCTGGAGTCAGCTGACTAGGCTCAGCCAATCAGGGGCTGTTTCTCAGCCCTAGCCTCCTGATTGGTGGGTGATGTCACCTGACCTGGGCTGACCAATCAGAGAGAGGCGAACCAGGGCAGGCTGCTGATTGGTTGCTGGAGTCAGCTGACTAGGCTCAGCCAATCAGGGCCTGCCCCTCAGCCCTAGCCTCCTGATTGGTGGGTGATGTCACCTGACCCGGGCTGGCCAATCAGAGAGAGGCTAACCTGGGCAGGCTGCTGATTGGTTGCTGGAGTCAGCTGACTAGGCTCAGCCAATCAGGGGCTG
>VKOC01048852.1:0-21575 GCA_009364415.1 Spea multiplicata
TTAAGCATTTAAACGTTTCTATCATATCCCCCCTGTCACATCTGTTTACCAGGTTTCACCTCCCTCCAACCACCGATTAGACTGACAGCTCTCAAGAGCAGAGCCATGCTTTCCCCCTGCAGTGGTCCGTCAGTAACCGTGACCTAAAACCATTCCACTGCCTCCAAATAAAACATTGCTACGGAACCTGCCAGAACCACACAAACAAATGCAATGCAACCTGCAAAGAATCTCAAGCCTATAAACTTCCCAGGAAACTCCCCACTATACGCTCCATAGATACCACACTACAGCCCCTGAAAACATCTCAGCATCAACCCACACATGTGCACCCGATGGAAATAACACGCAAAAAAGAAACCTTAATAATGGACCCCATGGCCGTCCCGTACAGCAAGGTCGTATGATCCTGTGCCACCGCAGAGAAATACCGCAGGAGTGGCAGCACCAAAACCACCTCCTTGGTGTGCAGATTCCCACCAACTCATCCCATCCTGATGGATGCATCAATTAGGGTGTGCCTGCGTGTGTGTCTGTGAGAGGGATGGGGTGCTGCAGCCGGAAAACCCCCATATGCCACTTCAGGATGGAGATTGGAAAAAAGAGGGGCCTCCCCAGCCCCCCTGCTCCACAGCCAAAACCTCCTGCCCCACGGCAGCTGCCCCAGGTAACTGCCTAGGCTTCTCTCCGGTGTCTCCCTATCTTGACATCTGCACAGGCCGCAGTGCAGGCTGCACCCGGCCATCCTGCCAGCTTCTCTGCCACCCTGGATGACTCCTGGAGGACCCACATCTGGGGAAACACTGCGGTAGGCCTCAGGCCGAACCACCTCCTGCAACTGTTGACTCCGTGCACTCTGCGCCCCCTTTTCCATCTGGGGAGCGGCCAGCAGCCACAGGACACCCAACTGGGCCATCTGAAATCACTGCCTTCCCATGGGCCCTTCTGGCCCGCTGCGATGGAACGCTGCGAGGGCCGAAGCCTCCTCCATGCCGTTACACTGCACACCAGTATGCCTCTGAAGGCCTGCAAATGGGTTGCTTTGACTCCCAGGCCCCGTCCTGGGCTATCTGTGTCGTCCTCCTCAGGTCTGCCTCTGCTCCTATGCTCCAACGCTGCTGTAGTCCTCCATGCCAGCCTTCAGGAACAATCCAGCTGGATCCAGCATGCGGCCTAGTCGCTCCTGCAGCCACGAGGTCCAACAGCTGCTGCAGAACCTCAAATCCATACAGACACCTGCAGGGGACAAGAAGAGGGGAGAGAAAAAAGGGGGGAACAAAGAAAGAACAGACAGGCACACAAAAAAGAGCCCCAGATAAAAAGGAAAAGACTCAGACACAAAAAACACAGAAACAAGACAGACCCAAACACAAAATGACACAAAAACAAAACAAAGACAGGCCAGGACACAAGAGAGAAACAGACAGCAAAGAAACAGAAGCAAGAAACAGCCAAATATTCAAGAGAGGCAACAAGAGATAGACAGGGAAAGACAAACAACACCAGGTAAGGTTAAACAAAATGGATCCTTACCCCTGTGATCACCAAACTTAAATATCCTCCTACCAAAACTCCTCCCCTAAAATCCACAATTCCTGCCTTAGCCTAGCCCTGCTCACCACTCTGTCAGGGCCCACTCTAGTCCATTCTGGCCCCCGTGGGCTTCAATACAATCCTTTACCGCCCTGATAAGGGCAGCTCCGAGGCTTACCTCAATAACAAGACAGGAATCGTAGTGAGGTAAAACAGGCACACTTTATTTGGGAAACACACCGGCTTATATACAGTCCAACACAGGAAAACGTCCATAAATCCTGTCCACATAACCCTGCCCTGCGTAGACAGTCCAGCGCGATACTCTGGCCACAGAGCCCTGCAAGGTCCATACAACCTTAAACCGTCATTTTCGGGGTGATCCTGAAGGAGCGGTGGCGATCCTGGGGTCGAAGGGACCCCGAGCAGCAGCAGTTCAAAGTTCCACCGGGACGAACCGCAAGGTAGCAAGGCTAACCCCCGCTCTCCTGGAAGTCCCGTCGGCTAGGAATCTACAGGCGGCTCCCTCCTTGGACCACCCCTGGTCGGCATCCCCACCACCCGTGGGGTATCTTCATACGATTGTGCTGTGGTCAGGCCGATGGTAATATGCAGGGTTAAAAGTCTGGGGGCAGGGCATGTGGCACATGGCTAGGGTAGGACATGAGGGAGAACAAAGTACACACAAATAAACACCACATATATGGGGAAAATACATAAATCACCAACAATTAATATATCAGCACATTTTAACCCCGGATGGCCACAATAACTACTACAGACGGCACCGATTAACCCGGGACCGTCGCATATATATATATATATATATATATATATACACACATTTTTCTTTTTTTTATATGTATGTGTTACATTGGGCAAAGATGGGGTCCCAGGTTTTATATTATTTCTTTATTGTTTTGGATGGCCCAAGTTGAGTGGAAAAATAAAGATTTGCTAAAATAAAGGCTTTGCTTATCATCATTGGATGGTCCTAAAAAGTAAGTGATTATAGTGGTTATGGCAAGTTTACAACATACACTCTCACTTTAACATACAGTACATATATACTTGCAGCTTTCTTTCTAGTGGCTTGCTTCCAGGTCAGTGCTGGATTTATTTTTATTTATTTTTTAACTCTTTTAATGCTGGTGCTCCACAGGAGCACAGCAGTGACTGTGATTTGGAGACTGAAGATACAAACATTAACTCCTAAAATGGAACATAGAAGCAGGGGCGTACCAAGAGTATTTGGCACCCAGGGTGGATCCTGTATGTGGCACCCCCCCACACACAAAAAAATGAAACTATGTCAACTGAAAAAACTAGGAATCTGAAAGAATAAATGATTAACTTATAAATAAATTAACCCCTTCGTGACAAAGGCTGATTTTACTTTTTGTTCCCCTGGTGACAATGGCCTTTTTAACATTTCTGCGCTGCTCGCGTTTAGCTGTAATTTTCTTCTTTCCCGTTTACTGAACCCACACACATTAGATATTGTTTTTTTCAGGACAAGAAGGGCTTTCTTTAGATGACATTGTTTTGATTGTATCATATTATTTACTATTAAAAAAATTATATGGTGAAAAATTTAAAAAAAATGACTGTTTCTAACTTTTAGTTGAAAAATCTTTTACTCATCTATAAAAGGTAATGAAAAAACCTGCTAAATAGATTCTACTATTTGTCCTGAGTTTAGAAATACCCAATGTTTTTATATTTTTTTGCTTTTTTCTACCCATTATGGGGCAATAAGTACAGGTAGCGTTTTGCTATTTCAAAGCCATTTTTCCAAATCTGGTAATTCTTCCCCCCATGTGCCATTTCGGGTATCTTTGAACCCGGCCAATGCAATTTACTCCATCAAGTCATATATTTTTGAAAACTAGACACCCCAGGGTATTTCAAATGCTAGTATTTTAACTCTTTCCATGCACCATATCTACCACCAGTCTTTGTCAAACTTTGTGGTAGTCATTTTTTTGCATTTGGTTTTCCACACACATTTTACTTCAGGTATGAATTGTGGAGCGGTCACAGCCCATCGAAAGGTAAGTGTTTGGTGTCACTGGATGCCTCCTGATCGAGGCCTTCCAGCGACACCATTTAAGTTTAGGAAGCGATCGTCAATCGCCACCTAAACGCTTTTAAAACGGGCGTCTGTTGACGCCCTGTGGAGGGGCCAGAGATGGCCCCTTCGTTCCGATCACGGCGTTGCTGAATGCCTCTAGGTCAAGGCATTCAGCAACGTTTTTTGGGTGCAGAAAGCGAACGTAGATTGTCGTAAAGCACATGCTTTTCCGTGTCGTGCCAGGACCGGCAATTGTCATCAAGGGGTTAAATAAGCCTAAATAAATAACATTCACTGAACAGATATGGTAGAGCATAACCCCTATCGCTATAAACTGAGCCAGACATTGACATGGTATCCCGCTGCCCCTAAAATAGCCTGCCTGTGCCACCCCTGCCCCTTAAGCAGCTTGCCCGTGCCACTGCTGCTCTTAAGCAGCCTGCCTGTGCCACCACTACCCCTGGAGCAGCCTGCCTGTACCAACTCTGCCCCTGAAACAGCCTGCTTGTTACAACTCTGACCCTGAAACAGCCTACCAGTCCCATTTCTGCACCCCTAAACAGCATGTTTGTCCCATTTCTGCCCCTAAACACGTACCCACTTCATTCATTCACTCACCCATTCACTCTCCCACACCTCTCTTGCAGATTTCACTGCAGGGCCCCTAAAACAGCCTCCCCGTGCCACCACAACCCCCTAAACAGCCTGTCTGTCCCATTTCTGCCCCCTGAACAGCCTGTCTGTCCCATTTCTGCCCCCAAACACGTACTCACCCCCTTATCTCTCTTGCAGTTTCACTGGTCCAGGGGCCGGCCAAGCATCACTGGGGACACGCAGATGTCTATGCGGGCCCACAGCTTACTTCCGTGGCGCCCGCGTACTGTGTGAGGAAACTCTTTCCCTGCCCAGGGGAAGCAGGAACCTGAGTGGGAAAATAATTTTCTCACACAGTCTACGGGCACCACGGCGGTAAGCTGCGGGTCCATGTTAGGTGGCTGTCGCAGCACCCTCCGACACGCTGATTCTAAGTGCCAGGTTGTGTCAGAATTTCCAGCACTCAGACGTAGCTTAAAGACCTTGAGGGAGCAGAAGAGCACCGGCCATCCCCCTCGGGATATTTGTATAGGTTAGTATTTGAGTGTGTAACAATGTTATTCTGTATAAGTATGTTATTGCATGTGTATGTATAAAACATGTGCAAATGGGCCAAAACAGATTTTTCTGTTAGTTTTTGGCCCATTCATTTTCAGGCAACAAATTACATTCCACGCCCATTTGGTTCGGATGAAAATTGGAGCATTTTTAATTCGGAAACGAAATTAGCTGCTTGGTGCCCACATTCACTCACACTCTCATTTGCGCTCTCATGCTCTCTAAGTGCTTCACTACTTCTTCTGCCAAGATAGAAGGTAAAAGAGAGAAGAATAAGAACAAGATGATGCGGAAGTGGAATCAGAAGTGGAAGTCATTATGTTTTGTGTATTTGAATGTTATGTAGATGTTGTTCACAAACACAGACAAGCAGTAGAACATAACTTATTTTCTTTACTTCAGTAACCACATGCAACAGATCAAGATATATACACAAGAGGCCTAACACAACAGAAAAAGTGCACATTTCCATTATGCTGCCACCTACTGGTAAAACAGACTGTATAATACCCCAATACATAACACTCCTCCCCCCTAGACCTCAAAGTCTTTCAGATAATTGGGAGGGTGAATATTTCTTCTTGGCCGCCCCAATGTTGGAGCAGGTTTGCCTGGACCATCAGCTTGGCCGTCGTCCTGTGCTCTGTCCAGTGGACTACAAGGAACTGGCTCTGCAACAACAACTCCTGGAGAACTGACACCTGCATCATCTAGTGGTTCACCAACATCTGGCATCACAGGAGACCCAATACGACTGGGACCTGCAGCATGCACAATCTCGTTAATTTGTTCCCGGATGTGATCTACGTGCCTTCGTAATATTCTACCATCAGCAGTCTGTACTTTGTATGACAAAGGTCCTGTGGCCACAAGTACTTGTGCAGGTATCCATCTAGGCCCAGAAGCATAGTTCCTCACGTAAACAGCACTGTCGGGTACAAATACTCTCACAGTAGAAACATTATAGCGCTCATTGAATTGCAATTCTTGCTTCTCTTGCAGCTCAGACATCAAATCAGGATGTAAACGATCCAGACAAGTTTTTAGGCAGCGGTTCATGAGGAGCTCTGCTGGACGCCTACTGGTGCTCGAGCATGGTGTCACATGTTGTTGTAGAAGGAAATTTGCAAGCCTACGATTCCAGTCTCCCTCAATAATTATCTTGAGTGAGTCTTTTGTGGTCTGAACCATACGCTCAGCTTGACCATTTGAGGATGGATGAAATGGTGCAATTGTGACATGTCGAATAAGAGTACTTTCCATAAAGATTTTGAATTCTAATGAGGTAAATTGTGTGCCATTATCAGACACAATTGTATCCGACAACCCATGCGTAGCAAACAGACTCTTTAGAATCTTTATGACAGTGACCGAGGTAGCAGATGTAACTGGAACAACTTCTAACCATTTTGAAAAGTCAAAGAGTCAACAACTAAAAAAACATTTGTCCATGAAAAGGGCCAGCAAAATCTATATGTAAACAGGACCAAGGTGACCTAGTCACTTCCGATGGGTGTACTGGGGCTTTAGGTGGAGCATGACGTGTGGATTGACATGGTGCACAGTTCTTTACCCACTTCTCAATAACTTCATCCAGATAGTTCATGTTGGCGCACTACAAATGGCTTGAACTTGTCTTCAACTTTTGCTTTTGGCCACCCCCTCCAAACCCAGTTGAGCACACGGGAGAGCGATGGATCCTTGGCCGACATACAAGCAATATCATTTGCATGTAAAGGAGGGTTTGAAACAGATTCCAACATGAGAACCTCGGACATAGGAGGAACAAGGAAATCAGGAGAAGGCAAAGGTAACCGGCTTAACCCATCAGCATGTGTGATATCCTTACCAGGACGATACTTGAACTCACAATCATAAGCATTCAACATAAGGGACCACCTGAGCATGCGTGGGGGAAATAATTTGAGGAATGGGAGTATTGCTGGTGAACAGACCCAGTAAAGGTTTATGATCTGTAACAATAGTAAACCTGTGCCCATACAAATAGTTATGAAACTTTTTTACCCCGGACACAATAGCTAACGCCTCCCTGTCAATTTGGGCATAATTCCTCTCTGTTGTAGATAAAGTCAGTGAATAAAATGCAATAGGAGCCTCAACACCATTTCTCAAAGTGTGACTCAAAACAGCTCCAATGCCGTAAGGAGACGCATCACAGGTAAGGTTGAGTGGTTTCTCTAAATCATAGTGTACAAGGACACTGTCAGAAGACAACAGCTTCTTTGCAGCATTGAACGCTTTAGTATGAACATCAGTCCACCTCCATGGAGCATCGTTATCCAGTAGACGATGCAGAGGTTCAGCAAAAGTGGCTTTGTCAGGCAGGAAAGAATGGTAAAAATTAAGCAACCCTAGGAATGCTTGCAGTTCTTGTTTGTTGGTTGGAACTGGAGCTCTATGGATAGCTTCAACCTTAGAATCAGTTGGATGAATGCCATGTGCGTCAATTCTGTAACCAAGGAAATCCACACTGCTTACACCAAAAACACACTTTTCTTTTTTAAGTTTTAGACCAGCCTCAAGGAAACGTTTCAAAACAAGTTGTAGCTGTGCAGCCAATGACTGTAGACAATCTGCTCTAATAAGAACGTCATCAAAATAAGGAATTACACCCGGAAGTCCAGATAAGAGGTCCTCCATTAGTTTCTGAAATATGCCAGAAGCAATGGAAACTCCAAACTGCAAACGTTTTGCTCGGAAAGCTCCTTTGTGTGTTATGACTGTTTGTGCATCAGCAGCCTCATCATCCACAGGTAACTGCTGGTAGGCTTGAGCCATATCTAATTTGGCAAATACCTTCCCTTTTGTCAAAGTAGTAAGAATTTGATTAACAGCTGGAATTTGATAAGGATGCTCTTGCAATGCTTTGTTGATTGTACATTTGTAATCCCATTTGGTTTCATCACAGGAACTATGGGTGTACACCACTTAGGATGTATCACAGGTTCAAGAATACCTTGTTCTACAAGACGTGTAATCTCAGCATCAATTTTGTGTCTGAGAGCTAATGGAACATTGCGAGGCTCATACGAACTGGAGGTACTGTAGGATCTGTGACGGATCGTCCTGTGCCCCAGACTGGACACATCCGCCCCTCAACTCCTTCCCTCTCCCAGTCAGCGGACACGCTGTGGCTGTCCGAAGAAAGCAGTCACAGACCAGCACTTCCCTCAATCATGAGACAGAACTTCATGCTTTGAGGTTAAAACAGAACTCTCTTTATTACAAACACACAGAACTTATATACAATCTCCATTCACTGTGCACCGAACCCAACCCCCAATCCTATCAGCCACATCCCATCACAAATCCCATCAGCCACATCCCCTCACAAATCCCATCGGTATACAGGGGATGTATCAGGTGAGGCAATTAAGGGATACAATGGGTTTCCCCCACCTGTGTTATCCCCCCTGTAGTGCGGGTGCCGTCTGGGCAGGCTGTGCTGGCTGATTAAGAGCCCCAGCCAGATTATAGAATTGTCTCTTTGAAGGCTGGAGCTGCAGACACATTCAAACAAGGTACACATAAATATAGTAATAATAACAGTGAAGGTCAGACATGGTTCTTCACACAAGCCCTCCCGGACCAACATCCTCAGATGTAAAATCAGTTAGATCCACAATCTCTGGATCTGGTTGTGGTGTAAAGTCACATAGCTCTGGTATCGGATCTGGATTAGCTGCCCAGTATCCCTGTGACTCAGGGGTGGAGACCGCAGTCCCATCCACCCCGCCTGGATCAACATGCTCAGATGACCACTGGACAAAATCCCTGGACACTGGGGCATTCTGTTGAACGCGGTCAAACAGTTTTTTATATGCCTTTTCCAGTTTCCACTCCTGTGTAATTAAAAAGTCTAAATCACCTTTAAGTCCTAGTGCATCTGGGAGGTCCCACTCCCTGAAATCCCGGATGTCCTCAATCCGCCACTCCGCTGTACTTCCGAAGTCCGGATCCTCTTGAAGACTATTCCATAATAATCCCGGGGCACCAAAGTCATAGCCTTCTGGAGAACAATCTTTCACAGTTCCCCAATATGCTTGTTCTGTATACCACTGCAGAGCCCTATAGTGATCTTCCAGCTCTACCTCCTGTTGGACCAGCTTGTCCAATTCGGATACCCATTGCTCCTGGGGTTGCTGTCCCAGGAATGACACCCGTAGTTCCCACTGGTCTCTAATCTTTTGTTCAGAGCTTGGAAGACACTGACCCCGGCATATAACAGCCCTCTGCCATAGTGACCGTCGAACCAGTTGCCTCAGATTCTGGTATTGTTCTGTAGGCAGAGTAGTGGTGTAGCAGGAGAGGATGACCCGCAGTAGCCCCTGGAATTCTGATACCACATCCATGTCCTTGTCAAGGCGACCAAAGTCTGCCGTCCTGGAGCTGACTAGTCCGACCTACTACCTCCGCTTACTTCTGCTCCCTTAGCCTGGGATACCACACTTTCCCGAGCCGAGTCACTAGCCGAGACTCAGTGTAGGGTAAAACCAAACGAAGACTGATTTATATAACATTAAACTAAAAGAATGGCGGTCACTCCCTGGTGGCAGATCCTGGCTGTCTGCTGGAGATAATCCCCCCAGCCAGTGATGAGATGATACTGCTGGGGGTAGCCACAGAAGTCTTTAAAAACACAGGGCCCATAGTCAATAGGAAGGACGCTGCCAGTCAGGCTTCTCCAGTGGTCCCAGTGATGGAGGCTTCCGTCACACCCACCCCATTTAATCCCATGAAGATGGCACAAATCTGGATGAATCGGTAGTAATTTGAATGCATCTGTAATATTCGCCTTGGATAACCATGCGCCTTTCCCTGCATTGACTATGGGCTAAATGGCATTATCGACGTAGGCATATTTGAGAGAGAACTCCTCAGCCGGAATGAGGGAATTAATGCCGGGGCACGCCGAGGAATAAGGTGCAGACAAATCCACAATGAGTCTCTTTTTATTGGAGAATTTGCTAACAGCAATACCCACCGGACTAGCCCTCCAAACCGGAAAAGGAGGGTAATGAAAGGGGCCGATGATAAACCCTTTAGCCAGTTTTTGGGACAACAGAAAATTCACTGCATCTGGGTCCGATAAGGATGACCTGAGTTTTGGGCATTCCCAAGAGTCCTGGGGCATGGCCACTAAATCGGGGGAGGGATGGAACTGCAACCTATTCAAAAGGCCTTGCACATTGATTGGGGATAGTTACTGTTTAGGGAATAAAGCCCCAGGGCCCATGGTCTGGGAGTGGGCCCTATGACATTTTGTGCAAATATGGAGAAGCCTGCACTGACTGAAATGGCAACCGGTGGAGTTGAAATTGTTGCAGATCTGGGACCTGCCGAGTAACGAGATGGGTCTACCCAATTTATCGTGAGTTTTGGAAAGTGTTGGCCCCGGACGGGACAGGACGGGGCGGACGAAGCGGCCGAGCTAGTGGAGGGGGGCTGTCAGTAGCTGGACAAAAGTTAGCTGTGTGGGCTGGCAAATATGATAGGCTGGGGTTTTGAGACCCGCAAAATGCCTGCAAAACCATTCTGTGTCTACTCGACTCCAGTCAGTCGCATAGTTTATGGGGTTAAGCATGACCCCCATATTTATAACCTAATTCCACCACTTTATATAAATATTGATCAAGCTCTTCCCTTCTGGACGGGAAAGCTGAACACAAGACATTCCTTTAAATGCTAAAGGCCAGGACAAATTCCAGGACAGACAACTTTTTGGCCAGTCTGGGGTCTTTAGCTGTAAGCACTACAGGAAAAGACTGATGCCACCAGTGAGGTAAGCATATCTCTCATCTGGGCCAAGTCCACTGAAGTGGATTGCCGCAGGCTAGATCTAGTAGGAGGAGACTGAGGAGTTGAAAACAGTAAGCAGAAAAGTTCTGCTTTTCTAGCGGAGGCAGAGAATGGAATGCCTCTCCTAGTTAATTTGGCCGTCAGTTTTGGAATTGTCCATGCTCGATGGGAAGGAGAGGCAGCCACGTCTGACCCTGGCGCAGGTGAGCAAGGCATGGAGGACCTGCCCTCTTGATCGGATTGGAGTGACATTCTATGAATACATGGAAAGGGACCTCATTAGATCCCACACGCCCAAGAACCTATCTTAACTTTTAGCTAACCGAGCTCTGCGATAGAGCGGGGCGAAAACATAGGGTGAGGCCTAGCTAACTACCTGAGGGGTGTGACCTCCAAACGATGAGGGGAGATTGCCTCGGAGTGGGGAGGTGGGCAACTGGCTGTTGTAAAAGAGGCAAGCTACCTAGGCGGTGACATAACGAGATCTCGAAAGCCTCCTAACTTGCTAAATGTAATTCCCAGGATACAACTCTTGAAAAGTTACCAAGAGACGCTGCCGAAAACAACGCCGCCGAGACACCGGAAAAGACCGTTGGACCACCGCCGAAGTGCCGGGAGTAATGTAAGTGTCGCTTTCGTACAGCGCCCTCAACGTTAGGTGCTGAAATGTAGCTGTGGGAGGGAGAGGCGTTGGTTAAATAACCATAGCCCCTCCCACAACTACAGGCTAATATATATTAGCCTTAACGTTTATCCACATGTTTGAATTTTTTATGACCTCTTATTTACTAAATTATAACTGAATGTAAAATGTACTTTTATTGGAATGCATCAACTGTCTTTGAATATATCCCATCAAACTCCAGAGAGGTATAGGAGGAAAACAAATAATTCAGACAAAATAGAAACACAAACAGTTTTATTGTTCTCCCTACATATGCTCAAATGAACTATTAAAAATGTGTCTCTGAAAAGTGATATTTTTTGTAGAGGGGTTGAGGGGAGTGAGAGGGTAAGAGTAAGAGTTAGTATGTATGTATTTTAAAGTGAGAGTGTACTAGGGCTGCAACTAACTATTATTTTCATAGTCGATTAGTTGGCCGATTATTTTTTCGATTAATCCAGATTAAAAAAAAAAGTAATTTATTTAAAATAATATAATAAACAAACAGGAGAAAAATGCATTTCTTGTTTTTATTTCCCAATCTGCCCCCCCAGTTATGCACATTTGAGCCCTGGCTTGCCACACTGCCTGCCAGATATGCCTTATGCCCCCCTGATATGCTCTTGTGCTCTCTGATATGCCACTCTGCCCCTGAGACATGCCTCATACCCCCAGATATGCCTTATATCCCCCTATATGCCAGTGCCCTCTGATATGCCTAAAACCCCAGATATGCTACTCTGCCCTCAAATATGCCTTATACAATACAAATTACTGTTTTTCCCTGCGTATAGTGGCCGTACGTATGGGATATAAAAAGATCCCTTACATGGGTGGGATAGAGGCATTGACCACTTGAAGAACATGATGGCCAAAAGCAGCTTCTGAAGCCACAGAAAGGTCTAACCTATAATGCTTAATAAAAGTATTCCCCGAAGACCAGGTTGCTGCTTTGCTAATTTCTTCTGGGGAAGCCAAAGCCTTAGCCACCCAGGAAACTGACATAGATCGAGTAAAGTGAGCATTAATATGAGTGGGTACATCAACTTTACAGTACACATAGCCCAAACGAATTGTATCAGTGAGCCACCTAGCCATAGTAGATTTTGACACCGCCTGGCCCGTAGATTTCCCATGAAACTGAATAAACAGGTGGCCAGATGAACGAATTGTTGCAGTACATTGTAAATAGATCTGAAGAGCTCTTTTAACATCCAAAGAATGCCACCTGATCTCTTTCGGCGAAGTAGGATTAGGAAAAAAGGTAGGTAACACTATAGGCTGATTGATGTTAGTCCATGACAAGACTTTAGGCAGGAAGGATGGCCGAAGTGAACTCACTGGAGGCTGAGAGAGCTTGAAGTTCACCCACTCTTCTAGCTGAAGTGATGGCGACCAAAAACGCAGTTTTAAAGCAGAGGCGTTTTAGAGATACCTCCTGTAAAGGTTCAAAAGGCTCAGCACATAAAGCCTTAAGAACCAGAGAAAGATCCCAAGGAGGAACCGATGATCCTGAAGGAGGCCTTTGCAGCCTTTGAAATAGCTTTGAAAAAACGCCTACTAAAAGGATTCGAAGCCAAGTCCAGAAGTAGGAAGTGACTAAGGGCGGACACTTGCCCCTTCAGTGTAGCCACCTGAAGACCTGCACTGAACCCCCTCTTGAGAAACTGCAGGATGCCAGGAACCGACGGAGGATAACTCTGCAAATTTTGATCCTGGCACCATTCTAAAAATTTTCTCCAAGTCCTGAAATAAATCAAAGATGTAGACTTTCTAACAGATTTTAACAACAGACTGGCCATAGCCCCGTGAATACCTTTCTCCTGCAAAATCAGCCTTGCAGCATTCATGCTTTTAAGCGAAACATCTGAATGGTGTGTGTAAAAACATTGAGGTTTTTCAGAAGATCTGGAGATGCTGGAAGTTCCCATGAACATTGTCATCTGGAGCAGATCCGAGAACCAGCCTCGGTTTGGCCAGAAGGGAAGGATTGCAAGCACCCTGGCTTTGTCCTTCTTGATCTTCTGCAGGATCCGCGGGATAAGTGCTACACATAGGCTAGGGTGAAACCCCATGTCACTGCTTGCCGTCCAGAAAATGAGGATAGTCCATTTTGTAAAGGGAAGCAAACAGAGGGGTTTTCCTGTTTTGTCTTGTAGCCATGAGGTCTACTTCTGGACGACCAACTTGTTGAAGATAACTGGTCTTAGAGACCACTCCGCCTGAGAACATTTGCCCCTGCTTAGATCGTCTGCCAGCGTATTGAAAGCCCCCCTGATATGACATGCTGACAGATCCGACAGAAACTTTTGGGCCCACGCAAAAATCTCCGAACACAGACACTGGAGGTTTGTCCTTATTTTCCACCAAATCTGGAGCTTTCAATCTAATTCCTCTCGAGAACTGGACCATCTGGAAAGAATTTGCCATTGAAGTGGTCTCATCCTTATTCTGGCCCATCTTATTGCTGGGATGGTAGATGTTAAGAGACCCAGAAGACTCTTTGCTTTTCTAACGGTACAAATTGGATTTCGTTGCAGATGGTTCACTGCCCATCTGATCTGTGTGATCTTTTGAGAAGGAAGGTGCAAAGAGAGGGAAACAGAGTATAAGACCTAAATAATTGATTCTCCTGGCCGGAGTAAGATTGGATTTCTCTATGTTTACGATCCATCCGTGTTGTTCCAAAAACGCTATTGTAGTTTTGTAGTTGAGTATACTTGGAGAGGATGCCTTGAGAAGCCAGTCGCCGAGATACGGGATGATGGCCAAGCTGCAAAGTCTCAACTGCGCCTCCAGGGGACAGAGAAGCTTCATGAAGACTCGTGGAGCGGTTGCCAAACCGAAAGGAAGAACTTTGAACTAAAAATGCTTCAGGCCATAGTTTGTTCTTATCGAAAACCGCAGATACTTCCTGGAACTTCTTGCAATGGGGACGTGTAGATACGCATCTTTTAGGTCTAAGGTGACCATAAAATCTCCCTCTCGGATGATGTGGGTAACGGATATAACGGTTTCCATTCTGAAACTTTGATAAGCAATACAACGGTTGACAACCTTTAAATCAAGAACCGGACGGAATTTGCCGTTTGGTTGGGGAACAAACTCCTTTCCATTGATGGGAACTTGTTCGATGACTCCTTTTTTTTAACAACTTGAACACTTCTGTTGATAAAACTTTGTTTTTTCTTTTTGTGAGGTATGCAAAACACAGGAAGTAGTCGCGAGGAATCTCGAAAAACCTCATCTTGTATCCTACAGAAACTATTTGTCTTATCCATGCATTTTCTGTAGACTGAAACCATGCTTTCTGAAAGTGTTGCAGGCGACATCCTACTATGTCAGAATTTTCTTTGCTTATCCTGCCTGGTATTCTTGGAACGGAATCTGACATCTTTGTTTTGCCTTCAAAAGGAATAGGATTTATCAGAAGATCTGACATATCTCTGCTTATTGTAAGGATATCTTCTGGGCCATCTAGGTTTGATATCCTGTGGAAGAGCTCTCTTGGCTTCTGACATTTGTTTAATCAGGTCTTAAAATGGTGAGCCAAAAAGTCTCCCTTGTTCTCCCATATGTGCTGCCACTATAGGGAAAAAAAGGAACAAATAGCTAAAAAAAGGAATACATGATGGTAACATTTAAAAATAATAAGTGATGTCACCATCAGGGGAACCATCCAGTTCCAGCAAAATGTAAAAAAGTTATTTGTCAGTGACGTATACCAGGAGCTGTAAATCCATACCTGAAGTGATAAAATCTACAAAATAAATTACTACCACACAGTATAGAGTGTAGAGTTTGAGTTTGAAAAATATTTTACTCAACTGCAAAAACTAATGAAAAAACCTGCTAAATAGTATTCTAGTATTTGTACTGAGTTTAGAAATACCCAATTTTTTTTTTTGCTTTTTTCAGCAAGTTATAATTACAAGTTGCGTTCTGCTGTTTCAAAACAATTTTTCCCTGAAATCTGGTCATTCTGCCTCATGTGTGATTTTGGGTATCTTTGAAGCCAGCCAATGCAAGTTACCCCATCAAGCCATATATTTTTGAAAAATAGACAGCATTTTAACCCTTTCCATGCACTAATTCTACCTTTGTCAAACTTCTTTGAAGCTGGCCAATTCGATTTACCCCATCAAATCATATTTTTTTTTTAAACTAGGCAACCCATCGGCATTTAAAATGCCAATATTTTAACTTTTTCCATGCAAGTAGTTTTTTAAAGATATAGCACTAACTATAGGACTATATATATATATATATATATATAATATATATATATATATATATATATATAGGAGAAGGACTTGCGGACCTTGGTAACTTGCTTCGGGTCTTCATCAGGGTCTCAGCTACCTTCAGAGTCCAGCCTGAATCAATCTTTCCCACTCAGGAGCCATGCTGACAAACTGAAGTAGGCGGGATTTGAGTGGAGGACCGGCCAGGTCCGGTTTGTACTCTAACGACATTGGGGCTCTATGGACAAGACACATCAACTCTGGGCCAGACGGGAGCTATCAGAATCACTCAACATATGTCCCTCTTGATCTTTCTGAGAACTCTGGTGATGAGAGGAAGAGGAGGAAAAATGTAACCCAGATGGAAGTCCCAAATCTGAGAAAAGGCATCCAGTGCTAAGGGATGGCCTGCTGCTGACAGGGAATAGATTAGAGGCAGTTTGTTGGCTGCCGTAGCCATGAGGTCGATCACTGGAGTCCCCCAGACCTTTGTGATCTGTAGAAAAGTCATATAGTTCAGGCTCCAATCTCAGTGAAGAAAAGATGTTCTGCTGAGGAAATCTGCAGTGATGTTCTCCTTCCCATGGATTAACACTGCTGAAAGGTGGGAGATATGGAATCTCCCCCGATCTTCCCGATCCTTTGAAGAAGATTTCCCAACTGAAGACTTCCCGTGCCTCCCTGCTTGTTCAGAAAGGCAACCACCGTGCGATTGTCTGAAACCTTCCTCCGCAGAGTGGACTGCCAAGAGAGGAGTGTCTTCCAAACTGCTAGGAGTTCCAGCATATATATGTGAAGGTGACGCTCCCCTTGACGGGACTTTGTCTATCGTGGCCCCCCAACCGGAAAAACTGGCGTCTGTGGAAATGATAGTCCAAGTTGTTTGGTCCAGATCAGACCAGAACCCAGCCTTTTCGCCTGAAGCCACCATCTGAGGGAGAAACGAACGCTGGCTGGAATAGACACCTTCCTTGAGAGCGCCGGGATGGATATGAAGAAGGGCCCAAGCCCTAGGCAGGCCTAGTAGACACCATCATTCCCAGAAGGTGCATGAGAAACCTCAGACTGGAGAGACGATGGGATAGAATTAAGCGGATAAGACTGATGATGTTCTGAATATTGTCTATCAGTAGGAATATCTTCTGACAGGAAGTATCCAGGATAAAACCCAGGAAGGGAATTGTTCTGGTGGGAAGCAGATGGGATTTTAGAAAATTGATGATCCATCCCAAATCTTGAAGTAGGCCGACAGTCCTGTGGATCTGCTGAGATCTGGAGAGCCTGCTGTCAGAAGCCAGTCGTCTAGATAAGGGACCACCTTGATTACTTCTTTCCTTAGGAAAGCTACAATGCCTGAAAGCAGCTTGGTGAAAATTCTCGGTGCAGAAGCGAGACCAAAAGGAAGGGCTTGGAACTGGAAGTGATGAATCCCTAACCAGGACGGAAGGAACTTCTGGGATTCTTGCCTGATGGGAACACGGAGATAGGCGTCTTGAAGATTCAGAGTAGCTAGAAAATCTCCTTTGGAAAGAAGCTCTACGGTGGATTTGATAGATTCCATCCTGAACTTCCAGTTATAAGACAAGATATTTTGCATGTTTGAGCAAAAAACATGCACCATGTGAATTAAAACATCACAGTAGCCTCCACAAACTATTTATTCCTTAAAAGCACACCCTATTTCAAATATATTTCACTTTACTTTCTAAGTGTTTCACTGCAGCAGGAACACAGGATTCTGAGGCATATTCCCAACTTTTTCACAGGCACCTTTTGGGGTTTATTATGCATACTGGGCTACCTGGAACACCATCTTACAAACACACACACATATACAAAGCCCTTACATCCCTTTCTCCCCATCTCTTACTTTTCTCATCTTCCATCATCTTCTATCTTCCATCCAGTGTTGCGAGCGCGAGGTCTGTCACTCCAGGCCTCTGCTTTAGTGCTCCCTCATCACTATGCACCCGCTATTGATGCAGAGCCCCGGGGTGATGTCATATCCCGGCACTCTGCATCATTTGTCGGCGCGTAGTGATTAGGGAGAATGGAAGCCAAGGTCTGAATTGACAGACCTCACGCTCCCTAATGTTGGGCCAGTTAGAGGGGGATTGTGATACCCCCAACCAGCCCCGCTCATCAGACACCTCCTCCCCACATCAGCGCTGTCTATATTCCCTTAAAGCACATGGTCCAAAGAGCTCAAGTACATACCTTTAGAAGTGGAGCGCCGCAACCACAAATTAACAAGAACACAGGATATTGAGGGTTTTTCCTTCTATCATTTCACATTTCTTACATATTGTCAGGGTTCAGGTAAGCAGGTCAGGTAGGAGCCCAGTTGCCTGGGAAACCAGATGCTCAGTTTGAACCCTATGATGCATCATTAACAGAACAAAGGTACAGACAGGCAAAATAAAACACAGCAGACTGGGGGCGTGGCCTGACCGCGGAGCTGAATGGTAGCTTAGGTAAAGAGCTCTGCCTGCGTGTCAGCTTAAAAGCCGCTGTAAAAGCTTTCAATTACAGATTTTCGTAATGCTACAGGTGTGCTTACTCCTCTAGAAGCCCCTGAGATGGCGTCTAAACATGCCAAACGTGGCTCGAATCGACTACCTCAATATTTTGAGAAGCGGACGCGTGCTTGCCTTCCATCCCAAGATGGCGACGAGGCCTCCCTCGTGTCCTCACAGCCAGACCTTGCAACTGAGGACCTGTCTCTAGGGGATGATCAACATGTTACTCCTGCACTCCTTCAACACATGCTGGAGAACTTAAAGACCTCTATGACGGACTCTATCAAAGATATGCTCTCTGACTTTAAACAGGATCTGGTCCAACTTGGGTCGAGGACTGACCATCTAGAACACAAGTTTGAGGAATACACTGGGGCCTACATAATGACCTGGTTGATCATCACAATGACCCTCCTCCAACTCCAACTCAAGGTTGTGGATCTTTAAGACAGGTCGCGACGCAACAACCTACGGCTCCGCGGGATCCCTGAGGAGGTTTCGAATAGCTCTCTGGAAGATTTCGCTAAAGACCTCTTCCATTCTCTCGTACCGGAACGTTCGGATACTGATCTCCTCATAGATCGCATACACCGGCTCCCGAAACTGAAATCGTTTCCAGCATCGGCCACCTGTGATGTGATCCTCCGGTTACACTACTTCAAGGTGAAAGTGGCTATTTTATCTGCCACCAGGAAGAACCCAACGTTTCCTGCACCATACAAGAACATCCAACGTTTCCTGCACCATACAAGAACATCCAGCTATTTTCTGACCTGTCTGCTGCGACCTTATCTGCTCGTCGCTCACCTTGATGCTGCGCGAACACTCCATCCAGTACCGATGGGGATATGCGACAAAGCTTATCCTGTCCTGGAATGGTGTCCAATCGGTGGTGCTGTCCCTGGCAGATGGCTTTCGACTCCTACGTTCCTGGAATATCCTGTCTGGGGCTGAAGATCAACCTGTGACGTCTACTTCATCCTCTCCACCGCGTTACATCTCCCCGGAATGGGAACTGGTGAAAGCTAAACACCCGAAGAATGGACAGTCTCCTGCAATGTGTCTCCAGTCGTCTGTTGATTGCTGGTTTCCCAGGACATCTCCCTGGGTCCCGTGAGTGGGGCTGCATTGTTTTTGCTTTGTTTTGGGGCTTGTTCCCCCTATCTTAAGCACACAAATGTTTATCTTTTTTGTGAACCTATGCACTGTTTACCGCATTTAATGTTATACCTTATTCCATGTCTTTTGGTTGCTATGGGCATAGTCGTTTATCTCACACACACAAACACCATTGGTTACTCTGACATCTGACATGCATGCTTACCTTACCTTTTCTCTTTTTTTTTTGTACTACCCTTACATACACTATTGATGAGATCTCTAGGCACTAAGAGTTCCCAGTACACGGGTTTCTATGGTCATTGCTGTTCCCTACCTTATGACTCTTTTTATTACACCTTTACGGGCTTCATGTTCCAAGGTATAACGTACATCTCCTCACTACACACTACACACTTGCCTTATTTGTATACCATATAGTGTTTTTTTTTTGTTTTGTTTTTTTCTCCCTACATTGTTCTCATAGGGTCGATAGCATGTACTTTATGACTCTACTAGATGTTTACTTCTATGGCCCGCATACTGCGGGGCGCACTACACGCCTCTACACAACACATTTATTTATTTTTGACGATTTTTTTCCAGAGGCCTTCATTGCAGCAATTGACCGCTTATATGTTCGTCCTCATGCAAGTGTTCGTGTTGCTGGATTCCTCTTGTGACCTTTCGATATCTCCAATGGCACGAGACAGGGCTGCCCCGTTTCTCCATTACTTTTCGCATTGGCAATGGAACCTCTCGCCATAGCACTGTTTCATATTATAAAATAAATTGGGGCAAATCTCAAGCTCTGAACCTTTGCTTCCCTGCGGTGACGATTGATCAACTATCGGCGACATTCCCGTATGATTGGAGATCTGGTTACCTTACGTACTTAGGAATCAGGCTTACTAAATCCGTCCACACTTTGGCTAAAGTGAACTACCAACATGTCTGGCGAACAATTAAGGAAGACCTCCTCCGTTGGTCCAAATCCAGAAATGCTATCCACTTCGAAACTATTCATAAAGTCATATTCAGATGGTACTATGTCCCCTCCAAGCTCTCCAAGATTTTCCCGTCTGCCTCCCCCTTATGTTGGAGACTATGTGGCCACAGGGGGACGATGGCCCATGTCTGGTGGGACTGCCCTCTATTGTCTTCCTTTTGGTCTGAAGTCTTCGCACTCATTAATCATTTGCTCCCAGTCTCGATTGTCACTTCCATCTCGGTTGCCCTCCTAGATATGCTCCCTTCTGACCTGGATTCGCCGTGTCTTAAGCTCCTAATACACCTCCTCTTGGCTGCTAAAAGTTGTTTCTTGTTTCTACTGCTACTCCGATGTCAACTGCATTTCTCTCTGATCCTCTGATTATTTGAACATGTACCCGATATATGTCATTTGTTTTGCTATGTATATGACCGGGTTCTGTCACTTTGTTGTGTGCCACATTGTACTAATTTGGTCCGATGTCTGCTAACTTATGTACCATTCTCCTCTCTTGTTTTTGTCCATGCATTTATTGTTACAAAAACCATTAAAATTTCAAGTGGGAAAAAAAAACAAAACAACAGAGCAGACTGAACCTTAATATGAGATGGTCCGTATTGAAGAAACTGTCTAGACAGGTAAGTGTCAGCCGCGGCAGAGAAGGAAGACAAAAGCCTCGTTCTCCCGCCGCAGGGCTTTAAAGGTGAGTGAAATACAAAGGGGGTGAATAGGGAAAGAGGAGGGAGATTGGTTAGAAAGTTATAAGGGAGGGAGAAGGGGTAGAAAGTGATAAGGGAGGGAGAAGGGGTAGAAAGAGATAAGGAAGGGAGTGGGGGTAGGGAGAAGGGGTAGAAAGTGATAAGGGAGGGAGAGGGGATACATGTTAATGAGTGAGTATGAATTAATGTGTGGATGCATTGTGTGAATGAGTGAGAGTATGCATTAATGTGTGAATGAAGTGTCTGAATGAGGGAGAGCATGAGTTAATATGTGTTTGAATTGTCTGAATGAGTTAGAGCATGCGTTAATATGTGGATGAATTGTCTGAATGAGGAGAGCGTGAGTTAATATGTGGATGAATAGTCTGAATGAGGGAGAGCATGAGTTAATGTGTGGATGAATTGTCTGAATGAGGGAGAGCATGAGTTATGGGGAATTCTCTCTGACAGCCGGGGAAGGTCTGCGCGATGGCCGCAGACAACCCCCGCTGCTAGCCGCACCTCCTTCCTGCTGCAGCGGAAGTCTACATGCTGCCTGGAGAGTGCTCTATGAAATGCCTTTTAACCCCCTTAATGCCACTCTGCCTCCAGAAATGCCTAATACCTCCCTATATGCCACTCTGCCCCTCTGCCACATAATATGCCTTTTAACCCCTAAATGCCAGAGTGGCATATAGGGGTATAAGGCATGTCTGGAGGCAGAGTGGCACATAGGGGGTCAAAAGGCATATAATGGGGCACAGTGGCATATAGAGGGTTAA
>VKOC01048854.1:0-29281 GCA_009364415.1 Spea multiplicata
TGCTTTAGATCTTTTTCCTGCTGGATAACTCAACTGCGCTTAAGTTTTAGGTCATGAACTGATGGCCAGGCATTCTTCTTCAGGATTTCTTGGTAGAGAGAAGAATTCATGGTTCGATCAATTATGCCAAGTTGACCAGATCCTGAGATGCAGTACCTGCATTCAACCTGCAAGAGCCAGAGTTCTCAGGAGGGTCGCAGTGGCGGTTCTGGGTGTTTGGTGTCGCTGAGTGCCTCGCTATCAACATTAAAGCTTAGGAGGTGATCGTTAATCGCCTCCTAAGCTCTTTTAAAACGGGCGTCCGACACCATACAGTGTATGGCGGACGTTGGCGCCCTGGGGAGGGGTCAGACATAGCCATGCAGATCTCGGTGTTGCTGAATGCCTGGACATCGAGGCATTACAGCAACACCATTTGGGTGAAGAAAGCGTTCGTAGATCGCTTTCTACACCCGTTTAACATCATGACACGCCAGGCACGTCAATTGTTGTAAACTGTCTGTTTTATCGTGACATCAATTGTCATCAAGGAGTTAAAACAATGGACCGCCTCATCGTCACCAAATTAGAACCAAATTACTCATGTATACTGTATAGCTAGATTGTGACAATACTTTATTTTCTCCATATAGAGTAAACTATCCAAGCAGCAGACCTGACAGAGGCTTTCTTCTTAGTTTCCAGGGCAGGTATGACATAGGCCTGTCCATGGTGGAGGGGGTAGGGATCCTTAATATACAGCCAAAGAAAAGGGATATCATGGTTGAAAAATGATATGCTAAAAATGAGGGAGGAAGTATGCATAATCCAGGGACCAGGTAGATGCGCTAATGTGTTCCCGTCACAGAAGGGTTTATAAATCAGCCAGTTTTAGGGGGAACACATATGCATTTGATATGTTGCTGATGAGAACATGCTAAGTGTCAATTAGCTAGTAAGTTACTTCCACATACTTCCCACATACTACACGGCAGCACTGGCAATGAACCCCATATCTTGCGTACCGATGAGTCTTTGGATTCAATAATGATTCATTCTTAACAATAAGCCATAGGCTATAGTCTGAAATGGTTTGTGTATCAACTTAGATTGTTTGTTGTATGTACTTAATCCACATTTCAATGCAAGTGTATAAAATCTTTCAACAATAAGGTTTACCGCTCAAAACAAATAGACATTTGTGACATGAGATCGTGTGACATGAATTTAAATATTAACACATGTTTGTCTCTGATATTTCATTCCCACCATTAAGATCTTTTTGGTAGGAACGTTTGTAGGTTTAACAGAACCCCATCCAAATACTGGAGCCCTGCTGTTGAGATATAATCTGAAAGTGCTCTCACAGTGCTATAGCCTATGTGATATCTATGTATGGTTAAGAAAAGTATAAATAAAGTTTGTTGTTATCTCCTCCTTCCTCCTGAACAGGAAGAGAAGCAGTTAATATGTTTCAATAAAGACACAGAAGCAAGGAGTACCTGTGTGTTTTGCCTCCATCTTTATATATATAAATTTCTTATATACCCGGTTATCCTATCCTAATAATTCAAATGGCAACAGGTTATGGGCCCAGGAAGGATGCAGGAAACCGATGGAGCAGACTTTGCTTTGATGGAGATGAAAAGAATTATGAACTTTGGGAGAATAAGTTCTTGGGACATCTGAGGTTAATGAATCTTAAAAAGACCATCCTGAATGTGCCTGCAGACACTGAAGATGAGGATGAAGATAACAGTAAGAATGAAGAAGCATATGCTGAATTAATTCAATTTTTAGATGATAAAAGTTTGTCCCTGGTTATGAGAGAAGCAGCTGATGATGGAAGAAAAGCGCTTCAAATATTGAGAGACTATTATGCAGGTAAAGGAAAGCCACGCATAATCAGTTTATATACTGAACTAACATCTCTACAGAAGGCTGTAAATGAGAGTGTAACTGACTATATTATACGTGCAGAGACAGCCATTACAGCACTGAGAAATGCTGGAGAAACATTAAGTGACGGACTGTTGATTGCAATGATTTTGAAAGGTTTACCTGAATCATTTAAACTATTTGCCATCCACATTACACAAGGGGATGAAAAAGTTACTTTTGCAGAGTTTAAAACACAATTGAGAAGTTTTGAGGATACTGAAAAATACAGCAGCAGTGCAATTAATGATAATATATTAAAAGTGAGTAATACAACTCCAAGATTTAAAGAGAGAGATAATCCTAGCATTGTTTGTTACAATTGCGGCCAAAAGGGACACAGGGCCAGAGCGTGTTCAAACAATAAAAATAAAGGTCAATCGCTGTGGTGTAGCTATTGCAAAAGCTCAACACACAAAGATGCAAATTGCAGACGCAAAAAGAAAGACAATGTCAGACAAGCAACAGATGATGCCGACAACAGACACTCATTTGCTTTTAAAATTAGAGATGACCCACTAGATGAGTTAAAACTAAAGGGACTAATGGTTGATACAGGAGCAACGTCCCATATAATTACTGACATCAGAAAATTTAAGAGCTTTGATGACACTTTTAAACCGGAGAAACATTCAATGGAACTTGCAGATGGAAAAAAGACAACTGGTGTGGCGCTGAGAAGAGGCGATGCAGAGGTTTGTTTGCTTGACAGCGAGGGAAAGAAAAAGATGATAACACTGAAGAACGCGTTATACATACCTTCATACCCCCAAGACATCTTCTCTGTAGATACAGCAACAAACAGTGGAGCATTAGTCAGCTTCCAGCAAGGCAGGAATGAACTCGTGCATAAAAACGGTACCAAATTCACAATCCAGAAGTACAATAGACTTTACTATCTGAATGTTTTTGTTAAAAATGATGACAGTTGTCATGAATGTCATGATATACAAATGTGGCATGAAATCCTAGGTCACTGTAATTATGATGATATTGCAAAACTACAAAATGTGGTAGAAGGAATGAAAATTAAGGGTAAGATTGATAAGTCTAATCTAAATTGTGAAGTTTGCATTCAAGGAAAATTTGTTCAGAGCAGAAACAGAGAATCTGATACAAGAGCCACAGCTATATTAGAGCTAGTACACACTGATTTATCAGGTCCTATAGAACCACCAGCTAAAGAAGGTTTCAGATATACAATAGCATTCACTGATGATTACTCTGGTGCAATATTTGTATATTTCCTAAAACACAAGAGTGATGCAGTGTTAGCCACTGAAAGGTTTATTGCTGACACAGCCTTGTATGGAGTCATAAAATGTATAAGATCTGATAACGGTACAGAGTTTATGGCAAGCAGTTTTAAGTCACTGCTAAATAACAGAGGCATAAGACATGAAACCTCAGCACCTTACTCACCCCACCAAAATGGGACTGCTGAGAGAAATTGGAGAACGCTATTTGAAATGGCAAGATGTCTGTTAGTTGAAAGTAAATTACCAAAAGAATTATGGACATATGCAGTAATGACTGCCGCTCATATCCGAAACAGGTGTTTTAACAACCGTTTAGCACAAACTCCATATTACCTTTTAACAGGCAGAAAACCTAATCTTTCTAAGATGAGAGTTTTTGGGTCAGAGTGTTTTGCATACAGGTATGACAGAAAGAAACTAGACTCAAAATGTGAGAGAGGGATTTTCATTGGCTATGACAAGAACAGTCCTTCTTACCTAGTGTTTTACCCAGACACTGGGAAGGTCCTTAAACACAGGCTTGTGAAGTTTATCTCAAAGAGAGTTTTTGAAAGAGAGACTCAAACTGACCTGTTACATGATGATGAGGAATGCCATAGGGAGAACTATGTACCCTCTATACCAAAGATTAATCCAACTGAAACTGAGTGTCCAAACTTGATTCAAATTTCTGAAAAAGAAACTTTGAAGAGCAAGGACAATGGTCAAGCAGGGAATGACCATAGTACACGTTATCCTAAAAGAGACAGAAAAACTCCTCAGTATTTGGAGGACTATGTTTCAGAAGTGGAATGTGACGATCAAATACTAACAAGCATTGATTATTGCTACAAGGTGTTTGATGTACCACAAAACTTTAAAGAAGCTATGAGCTCACCTCAGTCACAGAATTGGCTTAATGCTATGACAGAGGAAATTGATTCGTTGAAAGAAAATGACACCTTCACCTTGACAACTTTACCAGTAGGTAAATGTTCAGTGGGGGGGCGATGGGTGTATGCAATGAAAAATAATGTTGACGGATTAGAAACGTACAAAGCCAGATATGTTGCTAAAGGTTATTGTCAAGTAAAGGGAATTGATTACAAGGAAGTTTTTTCTCCAACTGCGAACATTATATCCGTACGTATTTTTATGCAACTGGCAGCACAGTATGGTTTACTTCTTCACCAGATGGATGTGATAACAGCCTACCTACATGCTCCAATTGATTGTGAGGTTTACGTGGAACAACCAGAGGGATTTGAGGTAGAGTCCAAACAAAACGAGAGACTAGTTCTAAAATTGAACAAGTCATTGTATGGTCTAAAACAATCAGGTAGAAATTGGAACAAGATGCTGCATGACCATTTAACTGAGAATGGGTTTGAACAAAACTCAGCAGACCACTGTGTATATGTCAAACATTCTGGACATGTGAGAGTAATATTGCTAATATGGGTTGATGATCTCATTATTAGCTCCAGTGAAGAAACAGTACTCACTGACGTGAAGAAAATGCTCACAGCAAAATTTAAGATGAAAGACCTTGGGAAGATCAAACATTTCCTAGGTATTGATTTTGAACAAAGTGATGGTTTGGTTAAGATGAACCAAAAGAGATACATATCAAAGATTCTGGAGAGGTTTGGAATGACAGATTGCAAACCCAGATCAACTCCATGTGAACAGAAGTTGGACCATAATGATCACAATGATCTTGTAGATACAAAAAGATATCAAGAGATAGTAGGAAGCTTGTTATATGCAATGACCTGTACAAGACCGGATTTAAGCTGGGTAATCAGTAAACTGTCGCAATACCTATCAGAACCAACAGAACAACATTTAGCCACAGCTAAGCATGTGATGAGGTATTTAAAACTTACTATTGACTATGAGCTTTGCTACAGAAGGTGTAGTGAAAACTTGAAACTTGAAGCGTATAGCGATGCTGATTGGGCCTCTGATGTGAACGATAGAAGAAGTACGACTGGATATTGCTTTAGTCTAACAAAGAAAGGTCCACTGATTGCATGGAAGTCAAAGAAACAGTCCACAGTAGCTTTATCTACATGTGAAGCTGAATACATGGCATTGGCTGCAACCACGCAGGAAAGTCTGTACCTTGTGCAGTTACTCAAGGGAATGGACAATGGTTATCACAATGAACCAGTAACAATTTTTGGTGACAATCAAGGTTCAATAGCCCTTTCAAAGAATCCTGTTTGCCGACAGAGATGCAAACATATTGATATCAAGTACCACTTCATTCGATCAGTAATCAGTGAGGGTAAGACAGTTCTTGAGTATTGTCCAACAGACAAGATGGTAGCAGATGTTATGACTAAACCTGCAACAAAACTAAAGTTAGAAAAGTTTTTGAGTTATATGTTTGGAATGTAAGTCATGTATATAAAAAAAAAGGATTACACATTTGAGAGCAAGTGGGGGTGTTGAGATATAATCTGAAAGTGCTCTCACAGTGCTATAGCCTATGTGATATCTATGTATGGTTAAGAAAAGTATAAATAAAGTTTGTTGTTATCTCCTCCTTCCTCCTGAACAGGAAGAGAAGCAGTTAATATGTTTCAATAAAGACACAGAAGCAAGGAGTACCTGTGTGTTTTGCCTCCATCTTTATATATATAAATTTCTTATATACCCGGTTATCCTATCCTAATAATTCAAATGGCAACACCTGCTTTCAAATCAGTTTTGGGCCTCAAGCCTATTAAGCAGTGTATTTATTTGCATTTACCTGCCGGGAATACACTAATTCTTTAAATTATGGTAGTTCTTTCTCGGATTTAGCATGCTTCTATAAACAATAACAATAACCTCAGGCAGTTCAGCTTGTCACTTTATCGACATTCCCCTAGGACATTTCCAACAGACATGAAAGTTCCTTAGAAACGTTCAAATTAGGTTTATACCAAGAGAATTGTTTTTATTAAAACAGCTTTCTCTGTGTAAACATTGAATTCCATCCTAAAATCATCCTATCAAATTATGTCAAAGTAAGGATACTATAACAACGCAAAGCCATCCCAGTCTAGGGAGTTTGGGAGTAATGGTTCCTTATAAACATGTATAGTGCATGCCTGTGTAACAATTTCCCTACTTGACTAAAGGTTCCATGAGAACCTCAGTGATAGTTTTCCAATCACATATTTGTTTTGTAAATATTAAATCAATAGCGCCTGACCTATATAATTTGTCGATGAAAAGGGCACTACTTGAATATCTACTCAATAGATGACAGGGCTGTAGTGGATACTTATTGATGATGGGATGCCAGGGTTGTTGAATGGGAAAAGGTAAAATGGAACATAAAGAGGAAATGGTGATAACCACACCCTGGAACAACTGGCTGTCTCTGGAGTTTCCAGTAGGCTGCGTTATGAGATTTAATACTTCAAATGTCAGAGTGGTGAGCAATGCATTGGTAAGCAAATGACTTGGAAAAAAAAACCCACAAAAAGTGGTTTTTCTTTTGTTAATAAAATGCACATTTAATAAGTTGAAAATGTAGAACAGGTAACTTCCACTTTACCAGTCTAGTTTGATTACACACTGATCTGAGGTTAGACAATCCTGTAGATTCCTTAGCCTTGCTTGGAAACAAGCTTCCTTAAAACAGCTACGTTGTTTGCCAGTTCCTAGTGAACTTCTGACAAGTGGACAGATAAGAGTTACACTAGAGACCGAAGAGGAATTGGAATTTTAACACCATCTCCCTTTGTCATTTGCAGGTATTCTGTTTCATTTACTTTCTCACTCACTCAAACATTTAGCATTCACAAAAGGCCTCATTTTGAAGAACCCAATACGGATTATGTACAACAGCTGAAAGGCTACGGAGCCGCCTGACGGGCGTTTACCACAACCGCAAAACAAGTTAATATGTGGATGAATTGTCTGAATGAAAGTGTGAATTAGTGAGTGACTGTAAAAGTGTTTGTGTATCATATATGTATAATTGTGGAAAGGCAAAGATGGCACTAGCAGGATGTTTGAGCCTTGGGGACCAAGATGGCACAGGCAGGGTGTATATGGGACAAAGATGGCACAGGCCAGACCGTTTGGGGACAAGGTTGACTTGTGCTGGGTTATTTGGGACAAAGATGGCAAATCTTATGTGTGTTATCTGGGTGCTGGTCAGGTTCTATGTGGGCAGTGTGGACGCCAGGGCTGAGTTTGGGGGTGCAACCTGTGATCTATGCCTGTAATTTAGGGGGTTTTAAATATACCTTTAATGCTGTGTTTTTATGTGAATTCCAATTGATCTATACCTGCAAAGCTGAGTTTGTGTGTTATTCTGTAGATCCATATCTGCTATGCTATGTTTCCATACATTATTTATGTATACCTGCAAATACAGTGTTTGTATGTCTTATTCAGTTGATAATATGTCTTATTCAGTTGATAAATACCTGCAATGCTGTTTCCATGTATTTATTTGATCTATACCTGCAATGCTGAGATCACAAGTGAATTTCAATTGATCTATACATGCAAAGCTGGGTATGTGTGTTAATGTGTTGATCTATACCTGCTATTGGCAGCAGGGTCTAATGTTTATATATATATATATAATATATATATATATATGGGCAGCAGGGGCTAATAAATGGGTTTTCGATATTTGGACAGGGGCGCAATTTCAGTGCTTGCCATAGGCGCTATTTTCAGTAGATACACCTCTGTGTGTACCAAATGCTGATACAATCTGATATTCATATATCATATCATTCATGGGATCTTTCTTTGCTATTCTAAAATTACAAACCAGCGTTCTAACAAGGTGGCCCCAGGGTCATGGTATGGTCAAGCTTGGGCTAGATAGAGGCATGAGTTTAGTGGGGTCACATAAATGTGTTTTCCCCCCAAAATATTTAATTTTGATATTGTTTGTGTTAAAATCTGGACCACAGATCTAATAAAGCTGTATTCATCCTTGAATAATAATGTGTGCTGATGGAGAACAAGAATTAATCATGTTTGAAAAAGCATATGGTAAAAATACCAAATCATCAACCATGGTTTTCCATTAAACAGCATATTGTGTAATAATGCAAGATGGTTTATTGTGTGTGTGTGTGTGTGTATATATATGTATAATGTTGAAAAAAATAGTTAAATCCAACCACAGTTACTATAATGTAATCTTCAAGGGAAAAGGCGCATTATGAATAAGATTAATTACTACTGCATAGCTTTGCTGTGTGCATCAAGATAGGCCATTCCACAACAGATTTTTAGAATTTAAGAATAATGATTCAAGAAAAAACATTTCAAATCAAGCATTGTCAGAAACTTCATTAATCCTCCTAGGCTGTGACAAATGGAATTGACCGAGTCGTGTACAGACAAGTCCTCAACGCAATATGCCATTGTAGATAGTCCTTTAATATGTGCCTGCAAATCACGAAAAACATTCAACGTCTTTAATAAATAGCATCCATGCCTGATTGCTTACAAAACGCACAAAACTGTAAGGTGCCATAAACCAAGGCAGCTGCACCTCATCTCCAGAGGACGCCCGTAAGTAACAAGGACAGACTGTGCTGGTGACCTGTGACCCACATTCCTCAGAACTGGAAGGAGATCAAGGGGCCCATCACAGAAGAAAAGGGGACCTGCTGCTGTCACTCACCATGACATTCCCCAGCACAGCCTGCCAGCCCGGCCTTCTGCAGCTGGGCTCCAAAGGCTGCATGTATCTCTGGGCCGTATCAGTGACATACACATCACATATAACATGATAATACGCTTAACAGTAGGTGGGAGCCTAATGCTATCAGCATGGTTTTGATACTGGAGAGACAACTTGACACCCTGTATCAGCGCCTCATGTAATGTGAAGCACATAGTTTATTTGCATTCTCCTCTGAAGCCATTGGAGTGTCTGATGGGTGCGATGCCAAATACAAAGTAATACACTGCACACTGTGGTAACTAACAGTCAGCTACAGGATGGGAAGAGAGATCGCCTACAAACGGACAGGGACTGTATGGCATCTCTTGAAGTTACCGGTGTTCCGTCATACTGTAAGCCCCAACGTGAATCACATCGCAATGATATTCTTTCCTCGTTTCTGGGAAAAAGCAGCGGGTGGGATATTTATAAAGGAGATTCCAGTTTGAAAAATGTTTATTTACTATTGGAACCAGTGGGATGGCCCAATCAGCAGGATATATGGTGATATGAGCATTTTTGAAACTTCAACTTTAAATGGGTGGTGGCGTTAAATCCCAGACCAAGATCCCAAAAGTCAGAAAATTTGCCAGGACAACTGGGACTTAAGCAGGTTGCTCAATGCTTTCATCCTCACGTTTATTTATTTATTTCCATATGAAAGTTAACACTTGACATGTCAGGATTTTATATTTGGCAGTGACTGCAGCTTTAAGAATCAAGATATTGTGTACCTTATGCTGTGTGACCTTCAGTCGTTTGTATTTTTTTTTACTTTGTCATTATCTATTTGTATATCTTCACCATGTATTGACGTGTATAAGTTGTATGACCTTTATTTCTTTGCCTGCTTCCACTAGGAATACCTGCAGTTTACTAAAGTGTCTCTTTGACATTCAAACTGAGAGCATGATGTTACTCTTGGAAAAATGGCCAAGTATCCCATCTGAGAGACTGTGTGTTCTAAGAGCTCTGCCAGAGAATGGACCTCTGCGACTGCTCGATCCACAAATAGCAATGGAAATCTGCCTGCTCATTCACATGAGATCGGAGAGCTCTCAGAATTCTGATATAATGAATTAATACTGAATGATATATAACTTGCGACATGTTAACGAGAGAAGTCAAATATTTATGAAACGTGAGTGTAGTTCACATGTGTGCAAAACGCAACATTAAACTGGCCTTTTATAAGAAAAGTAATCAAGGAAAATCACGGATGCAATGCCCACCATAAACTAATGTGAAGGATTAAAGTTGATTTAATCTGTTGTTTTGATTTAAAGCTTTAGTAAGCATTTTTGGCTGTGAATGCCTTCTTCTATTTGTGACACCCCTGCTAGCGGAGCTACTGATGTCAATCAAATTCCAGGCCAAGAAGCATTCGGTGATCATGCAAAAAAAACCCACACAACAACAACAACATGGCTTTGGTCTTTCAGTTCTGTGACCTATAATACAAATTGACAGGGATTTGTAACTTAAATTGCTTGTGTATCAGTAAAGCAGCAAAAGATTTTCAGCCAGACCACACTTTAACCATATGGGCCAAGCTCAGCTAAATGCACCCCCCCCCCAAAAAACAAAACAAAACAGTGGCCGAAATCAATAACCATTTGTCAACTGATTTCACCCGCTAAAGATAAACTGCACACTTTGCATAGAGGGAGCATAGAAAGGATCCAGGAATGTAAAGTATTTACTATTCTTATTCTGTCAATTCCTATTAGCACCTTCTGGTGCTACAATCTTCAGAATCAAAACTATGTTGTAGAATGATGCTTGTTTCTACTTATTGAACATGCTTAGGAAGGCAAGGTCAAAGGGCAGTATATCAATTAGATGAGATGAACTCATATGGAATAAGGTTCTCCGACAGCCTTTCAACTTTTATAATCTGGAAGCTTTTTATGGTTTACTTATATAATTATAAGAACATAGATTATGATGATGAAGAGACATAACCGACAGATCTCATCTTCCATCCTCTTGTTCACCAGTAGGTCTCAGACAGTTGAAAATGTTTAACCTGTGTACTATTAGCTTAACACATAATCATTCTTCTAATAAACCCTCAGTATATAAGTTTGGCTCTACGTTAAAGTAATAATGTATAAGTTACAAAAGTATTTCTAGATGTAATTTAAGTAGATAGTAGCTGGGGCAGTAATGTTGATATGCTGTCTGGAAGGTTGATTTGAAATTAAACTGGTTTTTACCCACTTTCTCTTCTGGTTACATATGTAGCAGAACTAGGGTGACCACAATCAGCTACTTTGTAGCTAATGTTAAATTGCTTGTTTTTCTTGATCGACTCAGACAGCCTTTGTAAGGGAGGGTGCAGGGACGGGATCAGATAATGATCAAATATTTTTTCTCCTTCCACAGGCTGATGCCAATCTCTGATTTCACAGGGCAAAGTTTTATACTAAATATCTTCAAAACAACTGATTACTAAACACAAAAGCCCAAGCTATGGGGTAGTTTTAATCGATATAGTTTATGGAATTAAATCCATGATGAAATGAACAGCTGTGAACTGTATATGCAGGCCTAGGCCAACTAGACAGAAGCCTAGGGCAGCAGGTGCAGGAGGGCGGCAGGTCCAGGTAGCCTGATTGCCCTATTAGGCATCCCATTAGGCACTCAAGTGACTTGTAACCCCACTACTTAATCATTGATCTCCCCATCCAACCTATTAAAACGGTGCCACGACGTGCCATGTCGGCGAATGAAGTCGTATAGTAGAAAAGACAGCAGCTCAAAGAGATGAAGCCATGGGCAGCGCCAAAGGTAAATATGTTACTGTGTAAACTCCAGTTTGGAAATCTCATAGACATACAGTGAGACCTTTGTTTTCATGCCATCATTGCTAATTTAATTGTTTTTGAAAACCAGTTAATTTTTAATAAGGATCGACATATTTGGGAAGATATGCGCTATTTTTACAATCTACAAAGAGGGTCTGCTATTGTGCAGTAACATAGGCTGCAAAAAGACACTGATTTTGTCCTATACTGCATGTTTATTTATGGATTCAGTAGGTAATGTTTATGTTTGTGTGTGTTTACAAAACAAGCTAATTCAGTACACTGACAGCTATATTAAGACGTGTCCAGAAGATCATTAAACCTGCCCCATGTGTTACGCAATTACACACTTCAATGCCTCCCATCTGCCTCCGCAGTTATCTCTCTTACACCGGATGGACACGGTGGACATTGCGTCTATCCAAAATAATATTCTTCATATATTTGGTAAGGTGTGCATGTGTGTTTGCCAGTGTATATTATGAAGTTAGACAACATATATAGACATCTGCCTACGGGTGTGCTTAAGTGAATCTACATAAACATATACACAATTTTAGCAACGCTTAGTCTACTGACGCATTTGTGGGTCCAGTTAATGAATATAGCAGAGACAAAGAAGGTTCCGGGGCTGTCAGGTTGAAGGGAAAAGACAGTGTTGGTTGGTGTTTTCTAGCAGGGAGACGCTAGGCTCACAGCCCAGTTCCCCTTAAGTCTGGCAAGGAATAGATTTGAAAGCTGAGCTCTATTTCCCTGTGACCTTTCCAGAGATTTTGATCGGCATGCATCGAATCGGCCCCTATTGCTCATGATTTCATCAGTGAGAGGAACGTAGAACCACATCAAGTTGAATAACAGCCCCAAACAAGGTGACGTGGTGCTTTTCATTGAAACAACTACCTATAGAAAATGCAAATCCTGCAGTCTGCTATATTAATACCTAGTGTGATTAAAAAAACAAAACATAATATTAATTGTACCAACCATGAAACATGAAAGATTCATTCAAAACTTTACAAGTACTTACAGGTATCACATGCACAAATGACAAAGAAAGTAAGGTTATTTAAGGTTTTCGCTGTTCTTTTCCTGAGCCAGGAAATCCAGATAAAAGAGGGCATTTCTGGGAATCATGGCGGACGTCTGAGTGAGGCAGTCGGGATGTTATTCACTGGAGGGTTAGGGAGTCTCCTCTCTCCATATTCTGTATACGGTGATATTTTTCAGTGTTTACTGATACTTGTTCCTATGCTGTACGTGATGACCTGAAAACCTGCTCTGCTTTAAAAAAAATTAAATCCACTGGTAATTCTCTTTTACCAAGCCAACTTTACACAAACAAGGATTTTAACTGTATGCTTATAGTAACAAAAGCACTTATTGAGAGGACAAGGTGTCATGAAGTCCGTGTTGACTATGAAGGTGTCGGGTCTAGACTGAATGAGGATCTGCTCATTTTCACCGACAACCCAAGATTAGATAAAAAAAATGTTGCCTCAGATACAGATATCTCTTTTAAAGGTAAATAGTCCGCTCTTAGATTATCAATAGTCCTAATTCTCACATGTATACAACATATTTTCCATGTAAAATTATCAAATTCATTTTCTGTTGTGCTGTGGAGGAGGGCAACCATCTTTCTGCCACACTACATCTTCTAAATTGATCGTGAATAGGATATTTGTCATAACAGCATTATAGAGAAAAAACATCTAGAGCTAGACGTCACGCTCAGTCTTCTAAAACTACGCAGGTAGAGTCCCGCAAGTGTGTTACAACTTCCTCCTTGGGCTGATGGGAGGATTTCATTTAATTGTTATCATTATTTTGTTATCACGTTAAAATCATCTACTCTGTTTCTGTTTATTGGAAGCTGATGGCTAAATCTGCAACTTGAAATAATTTACATGACTCAGTAAAGTATTTAAAAATAAAAACTGGATGTACGGTGTTAACACATTGCAAAGCAAACATTTTTTTAAGATTTTTAAAGATGACATTAGTATTACAAACTCCAACTGGTACTCCCAAAGACCCAAAACCAAAGCGAGATGAGACCTGTTGAATAAATATAAATAAAATATATTGAAAATATTGAACAAAATAAATATACCTATATATAAATATAGGTTTTTGTGCTTTAAAACTCTTGTTCTATTTTTTATGATGGATCCACATTAATGCATTGATGAAATACTTGTATTAAGATATTGATAGCATCAAATAACATCTGAATGTTACAGGAAGTGACATGAGTTAATGATTTAACCCCTTAAGGACAATGGCGGTCCCTAAACCCATTGAAAACAATGCAAATTTTCTCATTAAGGGGTTAATGTAAAGGGAAGTATTGGATGAGTTTTAAAACTGAATATTTTGACACTATGCAGCATGCATAATCCCTTTTTTAAAAAACAGGACCCAAAAATGGCTATACTAGTGATAGGCAATCAAGAACAACTGTTGAAATGTCTTCTAAAAAAAAAAACAGACTAGTGTCGGGGTAACCCCCGAGGCTGAGGACACATGGAGGTAGATTTTAGTTTGGAAGGGTAGCGCTGATGGATTCCTTGGGAGACTCCTTGCCTGCCTGCCCGCCCAGCCCTCTCTTATGTCTAAGTCACCCTGTGCTCATTGGGGGGGCATAGGGTGACAGGAAAACCCAGTTTGGTCTGCCCTATGGACTAGCCAGCTATGGGGTCTCTACATGGCCAGAAATGCTTCATGTGTCTGACCACAAATTCATGGAACTGTATGGCGGCTGGAACCCCGGTGATGACCGCCAACAATTGGAACTATGTCAGTTGTCCCACCACGTCACTCTTTTGAGGCTTATTTGGGAACCCTGGTTTTATTACCAATCTTTAGGACTCAGGTATACCCAGCCGCGGCTATGGATCTCTGGCCCGGCTACCATGTGGACTATTCCCAGGGACGTTTCCGACAAGGTCGCTCAGGGTTCGGACGTCGGATCCAGTCTGATTTTGGCACACAACATCCTCAGACCCTGAGCTCTCCATTTGTACCCCGGGATTGATGCAGCTCCCTTGAAATCACCCCGTAATAGTGACTTGTTGTTCAGTGAACATTGTTGGTCATAGAACTGTATGGAGGCGCCGGGCTGTCTGGTTGTTGATGGGATTATACTCCTGATCCAATTATGTTGTGCGTATAAATATCTGTGCTGTTCCCAATAAAGTCAGTTCCTGTTTTACCTCTGTTCTGTCTTGTTATTGGGGTAAGTCTCGATGCTGTCCTTGTCAGGACAGTAAAGCACTGTATTGCTATGCTACAGTGCCGCCAAGGTACTCGAGAAACAGGTTTCCTGCTGTCTTTAACACTAATTCCACCTGATGATTGAAGTCTTGTATTCCTGGTGGCTATGAGGAGAAGGAAACAGCATCTGTAGGAGTATACCCAGTCGGGGTACAGGTCGGTCCCGTCACAGCTAGGTAATTGCAACAAGGATCCATTTTTGGTGATACCATTTGTAACTATGCCCCTTAAAATTAAACAATATTTTGTATTGGGTTTGGTCTATATCTAAGCTAAGTTTTGTGTGAATTTAAGTACCTGGTCCAGCATCAAATCTAAGTTGTTCTGTAGTCAGGAACCACACTAGTAAAATAAAGATAACAATATAATGAAATTAAGAGTGCTTTATACTTCAAGTCAGTACTTAAGAGCTAGTATTGTAGTGGACAAAAACTAGGCAGGCTAAAGCACTGACTCACTCATGATGCATGTAACTGATAAACACCTGTTTACAAAAAAGTTTACATATTCTTTTTTTCTGCAGACTCTGTTGTATTTAATACATTACTCTACAATATTCTGCATTGCACTCATCATGGCATATATGTAACTTTATGATCTGTCGTTTGGAAGGGACCTTGCTCTTTGTATGACTTGTTTATTGATGTGTTTATTGATGCAGGGCTGGCCTTAGGGGTGTGCAACACAGGGCGCCATGGGAGCAGGGGCGCTTGCCCGGTACTTAAATTAAAACATTGGGGTTTTTTTACTTTATTTAACATCCTCCATGTTAAATAAAGTTAAAAAGAACAATGTTTTAAGTCCCGGGCAGGGGTGCCGAACAGTCGCTCTGAAGTTTTCAGCAACCACTTGGCGCCCCTCACTCTCCGTAACTCCGTTGCGGTGCCGGCATTTCATGCTGAGCGCCGGAATATGACATCATGGCACGGCAGACGGACGCCTCCCGCTCCCATCGCAGGACTCCGGCAATAAGGTAAGTAAGGATAATGAGTAAGGGAGAGAGGGTAGATAGTGAGAAGGTGCAAAGAGGGGGAGGCAGTGAGAAGGGGTGGGGCAGTGAGAAGGGGCCGAGGGGAAGCAGTGAAAGGAAGGGCTAGATAGTGAGAAAGGGGAGAGGGGACATATGAGAAGTGGGGAGGGGGTACAATAGTGAGAAAGGGGGAAAGGCAGTGAGAAGGGGAAGGGGTAAATAGTCAAAAAGGGTACATAGTGACAAGGGGCAGATAATAAGAAGGGAAGGGGTAGATGGGGAGAGGGGGTAGTGTGAATGCGTACGAGAATGAATTAATGTGTGAATGCGTACGAGAATGAATGAATTAATGTGTGAATTGCTTGAATAATTTGTGATACTGCATTCATGAATATGTGTGAATGAGTGAGTAACTGTGTAAGTGTTTGTGTCTATCATGGATGTTTAAGTGATTTGGGGAAATGCAAAGATGGCACATGAGGGGGGGGTTGCCGACAAAGATGTTGGCTCAGGCTGGGCTGTAATATGTGTGTAATCTGGGTGCTGATCAGGTTCTATGTGGACACCAGGGCTGGCTTTGGGTGTGCAACCTGTGATCCATGCTGCAATGCTGAGTTTATATGTGAATTCCAACTGATTTATACCTGCAAAGCTGGGTGTGTGTTATTCTGTTGATCTGTATCTGGTACGCTCTGTTTCCATACATTATTATTGTATACCTACAAATAGAGGGTTTGTATGTGTGATTCTGTTTATTTGATCTATACCTTCAACGCTGAGATTATCAATTGATTTATACCTACAAAGCTTGGGTTTTGTGTTGATTCTGTTGATCTATACCTGATATAAAGGGTTTGCATATGATCTATACATGCAAGTGCTGATTATATGTGTTTGATCTTTAGTTCACAGGGAGGAAGGAAAGGAGAGGTATGGCTTAGTGAATGAGGGACAAAAGGACTGGGAATGATTGCAGGGGAGAGGACCTCTCAAAGTCATGGTCAGGGTGAGAAGGGGGAAGACTGCACTGACTATCACAGTCTTCCCCTAATCTGTAGTCAGTGTGGCAATTTTTTTTTCGGGGTGGTAGCGGAGGGAGTGATTGCATGCTAGGGAGCGTGGAGCGGGGGTCCAAGGAAATGCTTTCTGGGGTCCAATTTTTTCAATATTTAAAAAATATTTAAAAAATGAATATTTTTTGAATGAAAAAGTGAATATTTAAAAAATGTTTTGTGTTACAGCAGATTAGCTGTTTTTTCCTTGTATTTAATATATATATTATTGTTTCCATTGTTTCCAGTTATATATTACTGTACATTTTTGCACTTGCACATAAACTATCTTTAATGAAAGCTAGTTGTTTGTTACAAGATTTTTTTCCTTTTTTTGTGGGATGGGGGGGCGCTGGAGGAGTAGTCTGTACAGGGCGCCAGACTACTTAAGGCCGGCTCTGTATCGATGCATGGAACTAAATAAAGAGAGTTGCAGATAAGGCACAGTTGTCAGTCACATTTCTTAGTTTAGGGTAGGGGTATGCAAAACACTTTTGTTTTTGTTTTGTTTTTTGCTAGTAAATATAATGAGGCATGCAATATGTCTCCAACCTAACCTAAACTTATGATCAAAATAGCATTGCATAATAACATGATTAAACAAACCTCCAATTCCCTTGGTATAGTGACCTCTTCTGGATTAATACATTGTTTGAATCAGAATTGCTGGTCAATAAATTGATGTATTTCTTCAATAATTATTATAAAATCAGAAAGAGTCAGAAAATCCTGAGGCACATGTTCCACACGGGTAGTTGAGATATCAAGATCTGTGTTAGTGTATTATTCTCCCTTGGCAGTCAGTCAACATGATGCAGTGGCTTATGAAATAGACCATAGCACCTGTACTAAAATAAAAAAAACATGTATGTTTGCAAAATAAAACAAAAAAAACCTTTGTTTTCTTTACAATTTATTTTTACAAAAAGATGGTTGAAATTGAAACCCTCTTTGGTATTTATGTAAATTGAACTAAATGGATAAATTACTTTTGTAAAACAGTGTTTTATTTTGTGGTTTGAGAGTCTTATAGATAATGAATGTCATGGTGAGCAGTTTGAGTAGATGCCACCTTCTTTTCATGGGTCTTAGTTCCTCATGATGACAAAAGCGGTGTTATATTTCCTTTATTGTTATTTGTGTCTCTTTCTTCAAAAATGCTGTTCTTTTCTTGTAGATGGTGGTTAAAGAAACCTTTCACCTTGACATTTTTGGTTTTTTAAATGTTTTATTGATAAAAATTGGGGGGCCTAGTTCAGAGACACGTTCAGGGACTTTTTTTCAACAGGCCTTAAAATTAGCTTTTTTACTTCACTATTACCAGCTACTTAGTTATATATGTGTATATGTGTGTGTATATATGTCGTGTCACTCGGACAAGGTTTCAGTTAATAAATGTCTTTATAATCACCCTGGCTGCCTATGTGACTATAAAACCACAGCCACCATGAAACCACTAATTCTTCTGCACCTGCCAATAGCCTGGGGCCCAGTGAATTGCCCAGTCTTTAATTAACACATAACAGCTTTGTAACTAAGAAAAATTATTTCATTTGACACAATGCAATTAAAACAGCCTGTTGGAGAAGCACGTTTGTTTTGTTTAATAATTGCCTTTGTAAATAAGTAGCTAAAATTAAATGATCAACCTTTTTAAGTGTGGAAAAGCAAAACAAATTAAAATAGCAATTATTCTTAGTCCATTATCTTGAAGACCTAGATAAATAAATGGCTAAAAATAAAATAAAAATCAACCCTTGATCATGCTAACCTTGTAGGCACAGCATGCACTACTTGATGAATAATCTGTCACATTTTTACTTAAATGAGATATTCTAGTTTGACTATCCCTTGCCTAGACTTTCTGCGCAGGTACTAATCTATAAGAATGTTATGATATTAATTTTATTAACTGCACTCAAGATTTTGGTTTTCATTGTCATAGCTTCGTATGAAATACAGCTGCCAAGCGGCATCCTTATAAATAATGTAATATAGGCATAAGTATAGATAAGAAAGGGGTGAGCACTCACTATTTGAATCCATTAATACTTGGATCTAGGGACACATAGCTCAAAAGTATAGTACCCTCAATGGTAATATAATACAAATACAAAAAAAGGTTATGAGCTGCTCCCTGAATACAAAAGAAAAAGATAAGGTAATTCATGATTGTAGGGTACATAAATGAAAAATCTGGGGAGGAAGAATTACAATCACAAAAGTCCACGCAATTCATTTTAATTGTTTTCTGCTACAATTTGCACCATGAATTATTTACCGTAGTAAATGTAGTAAATATCAGGGATCTGTGCAATACTCCTTTTCCTCCCCAGATGCATGCCCAGGGAAGACAGTGGAAATCATGTCCCTGTAGGTGACTCCAGGACATTGCAGCTGGCATTTCTGTTGCTCAGGATCTGGTCGTTTGTAGGTGGATGTTCTCCATCGTACTGGTTTAGGTAAAAAAACAGGTTTAGGTAAAAAAAACCTCTCCCAGTGGCATTAGTATGTTTCTTAGGTATCCTGTTGCTTGTGTACACAATGTATTATTCCTGGACTACTGCTGATGCATTGATGTCCTGTTACTTGACCCTTTGACTTTGATTTTGCATGTGTTCCTAGTTGTCCCTTTGGATTGACACCTTGGATGGTCCAGTTTTGCCATTGTGACTTTTGCCTGTTTTGGATTTCATTTGGTTCTGTGACTTCTGTCTCAGCATGCTCTTAACGACGCTATTGGTTCCTGATTTTGTCAAACTGTCATCTGATATGCTGATATTTGACCTTGGCCTATTCCTGACTACCTTCATTATGTTCTCCTTACACTGCTACTGAGTTCCATGTACTAAAGGAACTTCTACCTTTCTTTCTTTGCATGAGCTACACCTCTCTTTCAGCTTCGTTATGCTTCTTTGTCTGCAGACTCCTGTTCTGTTTCCTTCATCCTTCATGTTCTGCCTCTTTTATTTGGTAGAGACTCATTCTACCTCATCCATCACACAGAGCCATGTTCTGTCTCAACAGCCTTGTGTGGTACTACATTTCACCCCATTGTGCTCACTTCAAAGATTTGTTTCATCACACGTGTTGACTTGAAGGTTTTTTTTTTTAATATAAATCATTGTATAACAGTTAATAACTTTGTAGCAAAACTAAATTCAACCACTTGTCTTATTCCAAAAAATAAATCCAAATAACCAAAAACAAAATAAAAAGGATAAGGAAATTAGGTGTAGAGATATAGAATTACTAAGCTACAGATAGAGCGCCCTCAAATGGCTGCATCAAACATAGTCTTGGTAACTACATTTTAAGTAGCGCTCATGTTTTGTAAATATTCTCACTCATCACCTGATCAGGTCCCTATACACAATAATAAAAGTAATAACAAACGTAAAGCCCTATTACATTAACATTTCTCTCCATAGCACTGAATTAAGAACAGCCCTGTTCTAGCTTCCATTTGTTGGGCCATATAGTTTTTAAATATTTGTTAAAGACCATGAAGCATACCTATGGACCTTTTAATCTTAATAGCAACATCTGGTCTTTGAATCAGCATATCCATATGGCATTTACCCCAGTTTTACCCTATTGTAAAATCTCAGTTTCTTTATCGATTATAGGATACTTTTGTAAGAGCTTAAGATAATATTAACAACTATTTAGAGTGTTATTCTACCCCCTGTGTTTTTTCTTTTTTCACTACAGAAAAACAATCTAAAAGCCCTTTGTTTAGACCTCACTATGAGGTCCTTACATTGTCATGTATGAATAAAGATAATGCCAGCAGGGAAATATACATACATATAGAATGCTGAGAAAGCAGAGCAGTAGAGCAAAAATAATTGAATCCTTTCTACAGCTCTGCAGTTCAGTATAACTTTCAGTTACACGACCACCCCTTTGGGAAGAGGCCTTGCTTATACCACAACGTAATGTTGCCACCATTCCTTAGAGAATCACTTGATGTATATATTGGTGTCCAGAAAGTAGTGCTAATGTTTTAGGAAAGAAGACTGCGGCATCGTCCCTATTTGGACAGAGCTTCTGTCTGAAATCTCAGCTATCCTGACCAATGTCCTGATTCTCCAAACTGTTTCCAGCTGTGCATGTTCAATACGCAAAATGCGTGTAGGTAAGCATTTCTAATACAGACCAGTGACACAAGCTTCCCATATTAATCAAGCACTATCCTCATTGTTGAGTACAAAAATATGATGCCACGTCTTTGAGATCCATCACATAAGGATGTGAAACACCAGATAAAGTTGCTCTGGGGGCTGTATTGGTAGTCACAACTCTCTAGGCCGCTGACCTCTGATAAACTTTGAGATCTCTAGGCCACTGACTTCTGCACATGACCTTTGCCTCAATCAAATCATCCTTGCCCAAGCAATCCCTCACTTTCTGTCTCATTCCCCTCAAACTGCTAATAGATTGTAAGCTTGCAAGAGCAGGGCCCTCTATGTCTAATTTGTGTTCATGCAGGGAGATTATTTCATTACATTTAAGATATAAAGTGTCATCTTTAATTATGCTTTCACAAAATAAACAGTAACATTAAAATAAACATTGTAGAGAATTAACAACATGATCACACATAAGACATAGAGTGCCTTGCACTTCTGTCACCTACTGGTTATTTCACACATGCAATGTGAGAAGCCTGATTATTTTCAGAATTCTCACTATATATTGGAATTATCATTTTTAGAAAATGAAACTTACATCAATTTGGAGAATATTTTCTCACTTCAATTGATTTCTTGTTTAACGCCATATTTAGTTAAAATGTTCCACCGTATATACATATTGTTACAATACATACTTTTGTTGCAATGCATACATCTTGTTACTTTCTTACAAACCAGCGTCCTTTGTCAAGAGAAAGTAACCTCTGCTGACAGTATGAGGTTGGCGAGGATCCAGAGACCGTTAACTGCTTGAGACCAAAACTGATATCCAGGACTGTGAGGCAATGATTGTCTTTGAAATAAATGTAATCCAGAGATGTAAACTGATATGGTGTATCTGTGTTGATGTCTACTGAACAATACATTATTATTTCCAGTAAAGATCACTAAGCAGTTGCTCAGAGCACTGTTTGTATGAAAAACAAGTAGCATATGTATATTGAAGGCTACTTTGAAAGGGATTGGAACAAACAGACACACCGTACATCAGAAAGCAGAAGACATGCTTAAAGGAAGCCTGAACATCACAAACAGACTTATCTAAGCCTACCGAGGCATCTGCTTATTCTGCTGTCCTTCAGGGCTGGCACTGGGGTTTCTTGAACCTTAGGGCTACGATGTCATCATACTTCTTCATGAACTTCCTTGCAAATGTAGGGGAGAACATGGTGATGGAGTGCTAATCTATTCTTGTTTTATCCATGTCTCAATTCTATAGATGCCCACTGAAAATCAGTGTGAGATGCAAATGTTTGCAACCAAAGTAGGACACTTTATGTGGATGGTCAATGAGTTTCACTTCAGTACAATTTGAATTATTGCACATTCGACTAAGCCAACTAAAGGACTAACACTTATGGAAGTCCTATTCAGCAGAATTGCACGTTATGCATGTTATATGACCCCACTGGGCCTGCTTCGACATACTCCTGTAAACCAGCGTTTGAACATAACCCAAACTTTTTTTACTTGTTTTGACTTTTTTAATCAAAACATAAATCTGGTTGGCGATAAAGAAAACAATTTAACAGAGCTATGCGAGAGAGCAAAAGCTGGACAGGTAGACAGTGGGGTTTGGGTTCCAAAGAAGAATTGCCCCTCCTTAAGAGAGACACTTGTGAGACATGTGCCATGTTTATATCGTCAAGCAGATAGCTGAATGATCTATGCATGAGAACATCTGCAGATTGTTTCTTCCTAATCAATAATTCAATGCAACAGGCCCCTACAAACATAGGTTCTCTGCCTGTGCAATAAATGAGGTAACATTGATTTTCCTTCAGCCAGTTGGGGTCTTCACAAACCCCTTCATGTCTGAGCAGACCTACTCTGCTCCACAAAAAAAACAGATAATTGTCAGCCTCTGTTTATTATCAAAACATTCACCCTGCTGAGTTGGTTGCTGCCGAACCTGCTCTATGGGACGTGATTGCTAGCTCTGTTTTTTTTTCCAGTCCTCCGTTCTATGTTTCACTTTAGCACCCTCTAGTGTATAAGCTCTGAATGACCAAGTAATTTATAGCAGACAGATTTTAAGTACATTATGAGGTATTAGGTAGTTTTTCCTATAACGTAAAATAAATAAGTGGCTCTGGCCTCCTCATGCAGTCTGCATTTACAAACATTTGTGAAAAAATGGGTCTCTCTGTAGAGCTCAGTCAATTCAAGCATGGTAATGTGATGCCACCTTTGCAGTAAGTCAGTTCATTAAATTTCATCCCTGCTAGATATTCCACGGTCAGTGGTTAAATGGTATTATTGGAAAATGGAAGCATTGAAGAACAGCAGCAACTCAGCTACAAAACAGAAGACCACATAAAGTCATTGAGCGGGGTCACAGAGTGCTGAGGCGTAAAAAAGTCGCCAACGCTCCGCTGATTCCATAGCTGAAGAGTTTCAAACTTCCAGTGGTATTAATGCCAGCCTCACATCACCAAGTACAATGCCAAGTTGTAAGTGGATTTCGGAGCTATGATGTTTCTGATAATTGAGGTCATTGAATCTTTAACACTTTCAGGATCTCTCCATACACATCTTGGAACCATCTACATTTTGTAACAGAGAGTGAGTTCCTGTGGCACTAACATCCGAATGGAGAACAGCTATCGGCAAACCTGACTGAGTTTTCATAGCACTTTATTTTATTTAGAAAGTGTTTTATGAGGAAGAATACATTGAGATTTCTGTCCAAATCCAACTGAGATTTAGGACCAAATCCAGACCACTGACTTCTACATACAAGGTTTACAGCTATTGATATAAAAAAAGAGAAAAAGCAACAATAGAAAATCATAGATATGAGTTTCTAATCTAATAACAGGTACCTTCTGAAGTCGGAAGACTCATTTTCAGGGATTTTAGGCTATCTGATGAATTGATGGACTTTGGGAAGCTACTCCACATGAGCTCTGAAAGAGAATGCACCTCGGCCTGCTTCCTATTGGAAGTGAGGGACAGCTAGTATGGGGCTGGATCTGTGATTGTAGGACATGCAGGGAGTAACAGTGTGAGGGATGCTTAGGTAGATGGGAAGCCTTCCAGCGAAGTGGTTATGCACTAAGCAAGCTAGGTGGGGAGTGGGCTTGGAGGCAAGTATCAGCTAGTTTAGCTCTTTTTTTTGCCTTGGAAATCTCTTTCTTCACAGGCATTGGAAAGAATACAACAAGGTTCCATAAGCATAGTCATCTCCCATACAGTGCAGAAAGATTCACCGAGCCACCCAAGTTCAGCAGCAAAGTGAACAATCAAGCTGTGAACACCAACCCCATTTTTCTACATTTTCCTTTAAACCAAAATAAACAAACAATAACTAAATAAACACAATTAAGTGAGTTGCATGTGTGACTACGGTGTCCACCCACACTTACAAAATTAACTATCCCGCACGCTGACACCAAGGCCTCCCCCCAGGGTCCCCAGGAGGCGACAGTCTGTCACTGTGGACTGGTTCGCTATACCAACTAGTGTATTGGAAAGGGTTGAGAAGTAAAGACTTTGTGTGGAAGTCTAGTTTATTTATATAAGGGCTCCATGACAGTTTTAGCCCTTTTAACGTTTTGCAGTGATGTGTGTAATAATCGCACTGGAGGACAAATCGGCACGACAGCATGTCAAGATTACTGAGATGGGTCTGCGGTGCGGAGTGGTAGCCTATGTCCCCATAGCCTAACACCAGCATTAACATTTGCAGCACAACACATTTCCTTAAAGGGGGATCTAAAGGGGGATTTCTTCCGGTATAGAAAGTCAATCCTAGGATGCCGCTTTAATGATAGCAATTATCAGTGAAATTATGCCATGTGAGTGAATTTTAATAATGTGTAATTGTTTTTTTTACTAAACTGTGTTACTGTATTATGTATGTTTTTTCTTATCTCTATTTCCATATGTCCACCTGAGTCTCTGTGGAGACGCTCAGTTCATATCTCACTACTTGAGCTGCTCAATAAGAGAAACTCTTGTTTCTTTCTGATATTCGGAGTTGAGGAGACAGTGGAAGTGTTCCTGCTAAAAGGAGAATATTGTTTTCTTTATATTTATATTAATATTTATATTAACGTGCTAGGTACAATGTTTTCTGGCTTGTTTTACTTGGTCCAAGCTGGTCTGTCTGAATTCACCCGACTGAAGGCTGCTCAGACCAGCTGAACAAAATTACCCAGAGCTATGAGCTGCCAACAATTAATTAATCTGATGGGACCCCGTTGTCATCTTAGTGCCATTGAGATATTAATAACTTCCTTAGTCATACGCCAGAGCTGTAACAAGGGATCTTGGCGTCTGGAGAAGAAACATGAAAAGCAACCTAGACATCAGAGGAGGATGAGCGACGTCAGATACTGGGAAACAGTTTTAGCCAGTGGAGGGATGCACAAGGAAAAAAAAGTGGCACATCTCACCTTGTGGCCCTTTAAGGAGCTGCCCCTCTTGCCCTGTGCAAGTTACAGCCCTGCAGTGTATTTTGTTTTTGTTTTAAGTGTTGTGCTTGATGTAAGCTATATAGAGATTTCAGATGTAGCTATTTTTTTCAAGCCAAACATGTTCATTTAGTGTAGTTTCTGCATCCAATGAAGGTGTAATAATATTGTGACTTTAGGGGTGTAGAACACCAAGAATACCCTCAAACATACAAAACATTCTGAGCACTTAGAAAGGGAGGAGACCAGAGGTGGAAAGAAAGCGATTTTGTTTCCAATAGGGAACCTGTCCCTTGATAAGCAGACTAGGGGTTGCCACCACTTCAGACTTATCTTCCTAAATTGTAGGCTTGCGAGCAGGGCTCTGTCAGGTAATGTATTGGTTTGTCTTAGTCTGTCCATTTTCTCATACCTTTGAATATATTTATTGTGCTGTGAGAATGGTTGGTGCTATATAAATAAAAGATAATATTAATAGGAAGGACTAATAAATAGAAAGACAGACAGACAGTCACTTACATTTCTCATCAACACTGTTGATGCATCCAGGGTTAACAAGGGAGAACATGAGGTCCAGCTAAGATCTCTGTTTAGTAGGCAAACAAACACAGCTTCCATCTGTGGCAGATAAATGAGATCAGAATACAATACAGTCTGGTATGTTACTCGCTGTGGTTATTTATTGTGTCGTTTACAGTAGCAGGGAGAGCTGAATTATTATAATAATGTCTAGGGCAATGTTTGTGAACTATAAAACATATGTTCCTTTTTTAAAGGCAGTATAAAAAGGAAAATAATGAAAACCTGGCGCAAATCTATCAAGCAATGGCACTACACAACTCAACTATGAACTTGGCACTGCACTAACCTTTGTGAATACTCCAGAGATACCATTCCAGGTCATTATATGAGATCAGATAATCCAACCAACATAACTAAGCAGCGACAGGCAGGCCCAGGGGGCAGGGTGGCAATTGCCTCCCCCTAGGCCTGTCCAAAATTCTGCAAACAAGGCTGGTCTAGCTTGGACTGGTCCATTTATGGAGGCACAACTGCATGACCCAGCGGTTAATAGCACAGAAGTTTGCACAGTGTGCCAGCATATAAGGAAGAGTGTCCTGGCAAGGTGTGACATCTGGAGTGAGTATGTATGTAAGTGTGGGTCAGAGTAAGTGTGTGTAAGTATGTGTGTGCTAGTGCATATGTTAGTTACTAGGAGGGGCTGAGGGGCCACCAAGGTATTTTTGCCCCCCCAGGTTAGAAGGTGCCTGCCTTCCCAGTATTATAAGTTACATGTATGATTATCCAACTTGGGATATTTTATTTTTAATATGCACAGTAATGTTTTGTTAAACAGTGTTAAAATCACTGGATTAAACTATGCTGTCCAAAAAATCTAAAGATACCAGAAAAATAAATTCTGACATGGTAGGGTAGAGTCAATATTTTTATTAAAAAGTATATTTAATTTATTAGACTTAATATTATTTGACATATTTACAATTCATAGGAACCATTTCTTGACGATTATTTACACATCAGCAAATAATCTCATTACCCTTTGCATTAAATATTAATAATGTAAATGTACATACAGGTAGTAGATGGACTGCACTATACTTACCTACAAAGAGAATGTCTTTCCTTGTTCATGAAAGCAGTGCTTTCCATGCTATATAAATGCACATTCATATTTCAAATTAAATATAGCGTTAACAATCATTGTGTGATTTTTAATCTCCATGGCGTTTTAAAACACGAAAAGGTTGTGACTGCTTTCAATCGGATACAAGAGTTAAATTTACACTTCTGTTTCTTCTAATAATTTAGATTTTTAACTTATTTTAACCATTCTCATTAATATTCATAATAACATTAAAAGGACACTTCAGTCATCATATGCTTATATGGGGTTCTAATGGGGCCCTCTGCTAGAACTCCCATTGATATCAATGGCCGCACATTTCTGCCACTAATTGCCTACATTAAATGTGCAAAAACAGGACTATGGAAAGGGCAATGTGCTATAGCTCTGGAGCTGCAGCTTTTCCTAAAGGTAAGTTATATATTGTCACAAAGTGCATTTGTGCAATCACAGTTTGGCTCATTTGTTCCAGTTTTTCCTCTGTGGCATCTTTGTGAAAGTCACCACCCTTATTTTTGTTTTGTGACATCCTTTTAAAGGTCCACCCATATAATGGGTTGCGCGTGTTCTCTTCACATGTAACTTGATGGAACATACAGGCTTCTGCTCTGCACTGGAACTTTTGATATATAGTTAGAAGGAACATATCCTCTCTGCCCTCGCACTTCAACCAGGCTCCATTCCTTGCTCCCCTTTTTATCATGTGGCTCCAGAACAGTTACTGGCTCTCCCTCTATAAGGCTGACTTCGTAACTGCTTCGGGCAGAAAACGCATAAAGTGCAATATCCTGCAATGAAAGGAATATGACTTCAGAAAGCATGTAAAACACAAAACTGTTTAATAGAGTTTTTTTTTTTAACTATACAGATGATCCTTAGTTGAGATGGTCTTTGACACAGTTGCAGTTTGGAAACTTTAGGTCCTAAGAGTAGAATAGAATCCAAGACACAGGCACCTCATTGACCTGAGGCCCAGAAAAGGCTGAAACATAGGGTTAGGGTTGTTGCTTTTCGTGAGCAGAGGAAATGTGGATTGCATTTTAAGTCTTGACTACCCTAGTAGGTAAAATAAGGCTGATACGCTAATGCTGATCTTTCCTCTGCTACACACAGCTAAGAAATACAGCAGAAATGCTCACGAGTGGGGACTACTTACCTATATCCATTCTAGGTTGAACACAATTGTGATACATACTCTTTATCAAAAAGTATTTCTATAAAGTCAGCCTTACTCAACACAGGACACAATATAGCATTTCCTATTCCTTAGTAAAAGTCCACAAATGTTGGAACATAGTAGCATTGTGCTATGAAGAACGAGCATGCAATATATATATAAATTACCATCACCAGATATGAGACATATCACCATGCACAATGTTCTATATAGCAGGAGTATTTGTTTTAACAGATGTAGAATATGTAAATATATTTTCATTATCTCTGAAACATCAAGAGTATCCTTAGGGTGTTCTGCCACTGCTCTCCAAGGAAGTGACCAACTTATATTCTTTGACAGATTGTATAGCTACCCAATATCATTTTTTGCTCTTGTTGTTGTATCACTTAAAGGGCATTAAAAACATACGTACAATATCATAGAACATAAAAATCTTTAATTCAGCCAAGCGCTTGTGAGTTCCACATACCTGAAAGACATGTGCTGTGTACGGGGCTTCTGCATAGATGGGGTAGGGACACTCGGGGGGTGCATAGGACTGCCGCCTATTTTCAACTGTGGTTTTTGGAGAATGGGAATTAAGGGAGAACATCTGAGCATGCGTTGTCTGGTATGGTTGGAGTTTGTTGCATGGCAGATAACCTCTTGATCCTGACATAAAGACACAACCGTAAAAAAAATACTGTGTGTGTGTGTATATTATATATATTAATATCAAGTTATTAGTGATATATATATATATATATACAATGCAAATCAATTTTAGCATAATATGCTAAAAATATGCTACAATAACTGATTATTGCCCAAGGAACAAGAGATTAAGACATAGAAAAAATGGAGCATCGAAATACCGTATTTGCTCAATTATAAGA
>VKOC01048857.1:0-10180 GCA_009364415.1 Spea multiplicata
TGGTTATACATTGAGTAGCATTGTTCCATATGCTTGAAATCCAAAGTTATTATGCTACTTAATGTAATGGACCAACAGAGGGCAGCATTCTGTCCGAACATATATTAGCCATATGTGGTAGTGTGCTCATTTGCATTTATTTAAATAAAATATATTCCCATGATCCATTCGTCTAACAGTTTAATACAAACCACCCCCCCCAAATAAATAGAAAAAAAGAGTTTGCAAGTTTGACAGAATTAATACTGTTGCAGCGGGGAGACCAGCGGATCATGGGGATATATTTTATTTAAATAATTAATAGAATGAAAATGAAACTACACTGCCACATATGGCTAATGTAATCTGTTGCTGACAGAATTCTGCACCATCTGTTGTTTTACATTGAGTACGCAATAATAAACTTATTAAGAGCTATCATGGTATCTTACCAAATTAGAGGGCATGCATTGTGCCGAACGTTATAATAAGTTATTATGCTAAGTTTTGAATGTCCGTACCAGCCACTTTTGTTGGTCACTGCACGGACTTTTAACTGTTGGCAGTCACAGGGTCCCCCAGGTTTTTATTTTTTTTTGGGACTGCATCGCATACTAAGTGGTAAAAGGCCGCGGCCGAGTTCGAAGTATGAGCCTATTGGTCGCAGCCAGAGGAAGACCCTGCAGGTGACCAATAGGTTAACTCGCACTGCCCTGTAACCCCTGACGACGAACCTGCGGATTTCCGCTTCAGTCAACTCCTGCGATGCCGTGAAGACAAGGTAGGCTAGATGGGGAAGGGACCGGGGAGATTAGTAGACGAAGGCGAAGATTCTTTTTGGTTGTGAGTCTTCGTCTTCGCCTACGTTTTACCGGCACTGTCTTCTCTTCTTCATGTCTTCGGAACAAACACGAAAACGCACTCTTCGTGTTCGTTTTCATGTTCGCCCGAAGACGAATGCACAAGTCTAATTTTTACTATTTAGAAATTGTGTTAGGCATATTAGGTTTGTCTGTAATCTAACCTGTTGGGCATTTGGGAGTTTATTGCATCTGTTTTGCTTTATTATTTAAACATTCCTGCCTACCCAGGCCAGTCCAAAATTGTTCACAAAGGTCCGTGAACAATTCTGAACCGGCCCAGGGAGCAATTGCCTGATGAGCAGTGAGTTGTGTTTGGTTTAACATTTAGAATCACCTCATGCATTTGCAAAACAGACAACACAAAAATTTAAAGGGACCACACAGCTATCATATGCATTAAAGTGTACATGATGGCTCGCGTGTCCCTTTAATTTGCAATAATGCCAAAAGATGTTGCTTTGCTAGCGGTAGATGGGGAGGTTTTGCCATAACAGCCTACATATGTAATTTTCCTAGCACAGTGGCCAGATGTCACAAAGCTACATCAAAGTGATGCTAAGAGAGAGAGAACAAACAATGGTATCATTGTTAATGTTTAGCAAAGATATGTGTTAAAATAGCCACCTGCCCAGTGAATTATGCTGGGTTGTCTGTCATTAACAAATACACAACCTTCTGGTTGCTTTTGGGTGTTTTTTTAGTAATGTTACAACTCAATATGACCAATAAGCACTGAAACATTACAAATATCTAGATAAAATCTAGACTGTGTGCATCTAGTATGTGTTTCTGCTTATTAAAGCATTCTGTTTGTGGAAAGTGCTGTCTTGCCTGCTTCCAGAAAAGGCTTGTTGATAATTTGCTAGCAAGAGATCAACGTGCTAACACTCATCATCGTATTATTCATATTATTCATTTTTATGTAACGTGATCCCACACACTGTCCACTTTCTTCTGTTAGTTTTGGATTAAGATGAAATGCATTTGTTAACATAGAAGAATCTTGACTTCTACAATGAAATAACTTAATTATAATGTGAGCAGAATAAATTTATATCTAGCAATCTGTAATAATTGTGCAAAGATCCTGTGAATTCTATGACCGCTTAATAATGTGTGTTTATACGGTTTTCTATGTTTCGTGTTAAGTCTAAACAGGTGTTCACGTATCCAGTATTGTTCAGAATGATGCGTTAACTCAGTGGTTAGATAATTTTATCTTGTTAAAGAATGCATTACTACAGCATTTAATCCCTATGTTTTTAACTACTGTTTATATTACATCATATTAATTATTACTACATCATTTCATCTTTTATAGAGCTGTTGCACTCTTATAACATATCTCTAATTCACATAGAGTTGGAACACTTGAACTCAGGGCAAAATGATGGCGCTTTTGGTAACATCCTTTTCTCCAATTAGAGGATCATGGAGATGGCGTCACCAGAAGAGCCACCATTTGTGTGGAATTTCCTGCCAGGATATGTCCACAGAGATGCGGACAAAGATAGAAGATAGCAGACTGAAGATAGAAGAGAAGGGAGATGATGGTAGAAGATACAAGATGAAGAAGGAGATGTGGAAGAGGATGCAGAAAATGCAGAAGCAGAAGTGGTCCGCAAAGAATAGGGAAAAGGTAGGAAAAAATCTAGAAAGTGTGAAATAGAATGAACGAGAATGAGAGTGTGAGCGAGAGAGTGTGAGTGAATCTGGGCCCAACTTTTGCTTTGTTTTCGTCTGATTCGTGGGAGAGTTTGGCCTCATTTTTGGGGATTCATATGAATTTGTATGAATCTGAATGCACAAGTCTAGTGTGCATATCTGCATGTAGTGTTAAAGTGTGTGTGTATTGGTGTATGTGGTTGGCATGCCTTAGCATGAAAGTGTGTTAGCATGTGTGTGTTACCGTAAGGTGTTAATGTTTGTGAGCATATGATGTCAGCATAAGTGTGTCTCGTACGGTATGGTGTTAGAATGTGTAAGTGTATGGTATAAGTATGAGTGTGTGTCAGTGTAAGATGTTATCGTAAGTTTGTGTGTCAGCGTATGTGTTGCTGTATCAAGGGTGAGCCTAGGGTTCCGTGGTGCCTGAACAAAACAAGTTTGCGTGTTAATATGTATGCGTGCTAGTTACAGGGGAGGCTTGAAGAAATACTTTATGCAGATGCCAGTAACCATAGGTTACTTTATGGCGGATCTTAAGGCAGAGTAATGGGTGGAGGAGTGGAAGGGACAGTGGGATGGATATGGAGCATGCTGATGGGAGGGTCATGGGGGCCGAGGGGTTAAGCATGTACTGGGCCGCAAGATTTCTGATGGCAGCCCTGGACATTTTTCAGATAAATTGACCTCAGAACCGCAAAGGGCATTAATAAGGCAGCCAATTGTGAATGCACCTATTTTCAATGGCGACCAATAAAAGGATAACCTACCCTCTCCATATTAAAATATGGGAAACGGAAAACAATCGGTCAGAACAGGAATCCTTTATTGTATGAAGTCACATGATGTGACCTTTGGGACAAATAATCCCCAAATGGGCAGACTTCCATCACCCCATCCTATCACCAAAAGTCTCATGATTTTAGAGCATGGTTTTGTATAAAATGAACTCTTGGGAATCATCACATTAGTCTCTGTAGTGACAATTGTGCACCAGCAGAGCTCTTTATATATAAACTCCCATAGTTTTTAAGAACTTATTATATTAAAGCCCATTGTTGAATATGTGGCATGTAATAAATCATTAACCGATTTATGAATAGACATCTTGTGGACATAAAAAATATGCCGGTCAAACACAAGCTGTCGGATTATTACATTACATTTATTTATTATCAAAGTGCAATAGAAATGTGTTATAGCACCAATTTATTTTCAGTATGAAATCCTTCTTTATCTAAAGCCACATGAATAGAAATTATGTTTCCGTAAAGAGATGTAAAGAACATGCCAGACTGTATAACTGAACATTAGACGTCATAACAGAAATGTATTTCGCTGTCACTTTATTATCATACTCAATAATAGCTGATAACGGTTATTGAATGGTCCAGTATTTAGAGACAATGCAAGCCGTTATGGGTGGCAACCAAACTGCAATAACGAAAGAACATTAAATAACAGTAAAATAATAAAATGTAACACGCGCCATCTATCTAGCTATTGTGACACTGCAAGATGTTTTTCTGGGTTTGTACATAGAAGCAGGGCCATTCTTAGTTCCAGGCACCTCAGATCCAGCCCCCCGTCCTCTTATTTGTCCTACTCCTGGGGGTCCCGTTAAGGTTACGTAGACCTATTATAGAACCACAGTGGCTTTCATGGAGCAGGCAAGCTGCACCGACGATAAAGGCTACGTACCATCAGCATGTGGCAGCAACATTTTAAATGTGACCACCTAGATGAAGCGTTCTGTAGCAGCTGAAAGCTATATTCTGTTGCAGAAAATCTTGAGCAATATACTTTATAAACTGACTCAGCCTGAGCCCAGCTTAGTACAGTGAGTACAGTGAAGGGGAGCAACAAAGGCTACTCTTCCTGATGTGTCCTTTGGTTTTGGGCTGGTCCTGCATAGTTGCTGCACAAATCATGCATACAGGTCATTGGGATTGGAGAGAAAGGTGGGTTAATCTTCTATTGCCCTTCACTTCAAACAGACTGGAAGTCCATGCTGGATTTGGAAAGCCTCATCCGTGAGTTTTGAAGCCTGCAATAGCTGCAGGAGATTGGCATATAAACTATGTCAAGCCACAGAAAGTGTTGAGGGGGGAGTAAGGTCCTCTGTGTCCGCAGGGCAAGGAGATGCCCTGAAAGAAGACCTCTGACCCAAGTGAAGCATTACTTGCCTGGACCTGTGTGCTGTCAGGGGAGGTTTGCAGGGTTTGTTTTAGTTCAGTCTGGCAGGAAGGATTAAGATAGAAGGTGTATAGATTGGTCAGATTGCACCAGCAAAGTATAGACCACAGAGAGATTCAGTAGGGAGCTAAGCTTTTATTGTATTCCTTTAAGGGTATTTGTTTTTTTCGCCTATAAATAAAATCAGAGATCAATTGAACATTGCTGTTCCTGAGCTTTTTTTCTCTGGAAGGCCACAATTCAAGATTCTGAGAAGTGACTTTATTAATCCTCACCTTTGCCACACTGTCCCTCGCTCTCTCAGAAGGGTTGTATAGCAGAAGGGTTGGGGTTTCCACTGCTTTACTTGATATGATATGACATTATGACATGATATTGTAAAAGTCCAACCCCAGTGAACTTCTGCTACAGGAAGGGCTTCACTAGCCCTGTATAATGTTTAGCCCCTTAATGACAAAGCCCGTACATGTACGGGCTCAAAATGCATTGTTTTCAATGGGTTTAGGGACCGCCCATTGTCCTTAAGGGGTTAAATATTATCTATAGTTAAAATAATACAATGAAGTAGTGGCATTTCTTCACTCATTGCATTATGCATTATGCAATGCCAGTTCAACCATCTTGGTGGAGGAACTGGCCCTTCATAATAATACATTACAGAAAACTGTAATCATAACATCCTACAAATCCTACAAACTTTCCTGTTAGTTCTGCGCATGGAATAAACCCCAGTGTGAATGTATTGTGGGAGGTCGAGCGGATATTCTCAGTTTACTCCTGTACACATATCTACTGTATATAACAGTTTTTTGGACTAAGAACACAGATTTTTATTAATAAACATTTGTTACTATGTACATCACATAATCAGAGGCCATGGGAAAATATTCATTTATGGTTAAATATGTAAGACTATCAAAGACAGATTTAATTAGGTCCTTGTCCAGACAAGAGATTTCTAAACACTTTTGCAGTTAAACTTTGGAACATTTGGCACTGTTCTCGGATTGAAGAACATCGATGGGCTCTTGTTAAACTTAACAAAACAGTCTGAAAATGTGAGTGCTATTTAATGAAGACGCAATTAAGATGCAATGGTTTGTTTGGCACGTTTCCACCCCGTCTGTATGTATGAGTACCTTAACAATGCGAAGTAATGCAGACACAGACTGGGTGTACAACATTGTGCGACTAATGCCAAACTTCTCCAACAAGAAGTCCTGGGGGAAGCATGGCGCTCATTTGTTCTGGTGACTCAGCTGAAGAGTTGGTGTATCCTCTGGTTCCGATTATTCCGCGGAATCGACCTTTCTTTCTTGGACTCTGCATGTGTTACTCATGACCCCGATGTTTGGCTTGTGACCGAGATTTTGCATCTTGGCATGTGTGGTGGGGGTATAGGTTAATTAAATAGTATTTAAGGGATTTAGGGCCCAAATAAGCCCACACAGCTATCCCATGTTCAATGGGTAGGAGTAAAAAAATATATCTATTTTTTTAATTCATTTTTTAATTGTATTATTATTATTTATTGGTTTATATAGCGCCATCAAATTCCATAGCGCTGTACAATTCTGAATTTCAAATACAGTACAAATATATCAAAAGTTGACAGCATCAAAATATATTAATATACCCTATGGGCGGTAAATTTGATCCCTACACCCACAGTCCCCCAGGTAATGCCACTATTGTACAGCTCTGCAGAATATGTTGGCACTATATAAAACAATAAATAATAATAATAAAGGAAAGGGGCTAAAGCAAAATGTTAAATGCCCGCTGGTTGGGTGGACCAGATACAGTGCCCTCCACAGATATTGGAACCCTTGTTAAACATGAGCAAAGAAGGCTGTAAAAAATGTCTCCAGGTCCTTTAAATTACAAGGTCGATGATGGTCGACTCTACTCTTCAGTTTACTCCATAGGTTTTCAATGGGGTTCAAGTCAGGGGACTGGGATGGCCATGCTAGAACCTTGATTTTATGACCAGTAAAACATTTTTATGTTCATTTTGATGTTTGGATTATTGTCCTACTGGAAGATCTAATCACGGCAATGGCAGAGGCAGTCGGGTGTTCATTTAATATCTGTTGATATTTGATAAAGTCCATGATGCCATGTATCCTAACAAAATGTCTGGGTCCTCTGGCAGAAAAACAGCCTCAAAACATTAAAAAACCACCACCTCTGCAAATCATAAACGGTTAATATCAATGGGTTTGCATATAAGTTATTGTCTATTTTTTTATTTAAAAGATGGGTTTTATAGGCAGTGACAAATTGAAACAGAGACAGATGGTGTGGCTGGCCTTACAATCTAAATATTACAAAATGTTAAAATGTTTTCTAGAAAAATATACTGAGATCTAGTTCAGGAGTCAACGACTTTGAGTTCACAAAGTAATCTATGGAATGCATACATTGACTTGGAATATAATAATGTTTCACTTTTTGGGAAATGGTCATTGTTATTTCAGTAAATTTATATTAAGTGAAAACTAGCCAAAAAATTAATATGAATTAATATAAAACCATAGAAAATCACTAGATTACAATGGGTCAATCACACAATGGGTTTATCATAAATCTCCTATAGAATGGTTCCAAATAATTAAAATTATATCTCTTCAAGCCAACTCCATATGCTTTCAGGCATGCATTAACCCCTTCAGGGCTAGTTTCTAAAAAAAATATATATATAATTTTTTACCATGTTTCTGCATTTGCGGGGAGGAGCCTCTGTGATTGTTCCTGTAGGAGTGATCAAAGGGCTCATGGGGGCTCTTTTTGCTGTTGCCCCATACAAAATGGGTATTAACTAGACTTGTGCATTCGTCTTCGGGCGAACATGGAAACGAACACGAAGAGTGCGTTTTCGTGTTCGTTCCGAAGACACGCCGAAGAGAAGACGGCGGCGGTAAAACGTAGGCGAAGACGAAGACATACACCACGAAGATCTTCGTGATTGTCTTCGTCTTCGTCCACCATTCCCCCCACTCTTCTAACTTACCTTGTCTTCGCAGCTTTGCGGCATCGCGGCAGTTCCCGGAAGTGGAAATCCGCAGGTTCACGGGTTACAGGGCAGTGCGAATGAGCCTATTGGTCGCCTACAGGGACCTCCTCTGGCATCAACCAATTGGTTGATGCCAGAGGAAGACCCTGCAGGTAAACCAATAGGCTCACTCGCATGGTCTTTGTAACCCCCGACAGCGAACCTATGGATTTCTGCTCACGTTAACCCCTTCGATGCTGCGTTATCTAACACAGCATCGAAGGGGTTAACGGGAGCGGAAATCCATAGGTTAAAGGGCCGTGCAAGCGACCAATAGGCTCACTTGCACGGCCCCTTAACCCTTTAAAAAAGTTAACCCCTAATGAAAAAGTTAACCCCAATGCTGCAACTTACCCGGCAGATCCCACTGGTCTCCCTCCCTGTTCAATTAGTTAAATGTCCGTACGAGCGACTTTATTGGTCGCTCGTACGGACATTTAACCCGGCACAGACTAACTAATTGAACAGGGAGGGAGACCAGTGGGATGTGCAGGGCAAGTTGCAGCATTGGGGTTTTAAAACCTCAATGCTGCACTTACCCTGCAGATGCCACTTGGTCTCCCTCTGCCTGTTCACTTAGTTTAAAGACCAGTGGCAATCTGCAGGGTAAGGTTGCAGCATTGGGGTTAAACCCTCATGCTGCAACTTACCTCCAAAGCCATCTGGTCTCTCCTCCTGTTCAATAGTAAATGTTCCATACGAGCGAACTTATTGGTCGCTCGCACGGACATTAACCATTGAACGGAGAGACCAGTGGGATCTGCCGGGTAGTTGCAGCATTAGGGTTTTAAAAGTCTGCACAAGCGACCAACAGAGTCGCTCGTGCAGACTTTTAAAACCCCAATGCTGCAACTTACCCGGCACATCCCACTGGTCTCCCTGTTCTATCTGTTAAATGTCCGTACGAACGACTTTATTGGTCGTTCGTACGGACATTTAACTGATAGAACAGGGAGACCAGTGGGATCTTCCGGATAAGTTACAGCACCAGTAGCCTAAAAGTCTGTACGAGCGACCAACCAAGTCGCTCGTGCAGACTTTTAAAATCCCAATGCTGCAACTTACCCAGCAGATCCCACTGGTCTCCCTGTTCTATCAGTTAATAAATGATAGAACAGGGAGACCAGCGGGATCTGCCGGACAATTACGGCACCAGGAGTTTAACAGTCTGTACGAGCGACCCTATTGGTCGCCAGCAAGGGGCTCATCTGCCATTGGTTGATGGCAGACGAGCCCCCTGCTGACGACCAATAGAGTTGCTCATACGGACATTTAAACTCCTGGCGCCAGAGCGGCTTTAACCCCGTATTAACCCCTTAACCGGGGAAAACGAAGAAAACCCGAACACGAAGAATGTCCGCGAATATTCGCCCGAAGAGAAGACAGGACAGGGCGAATATTCGCGGAATACGAAGTTTTTTTTTTGCCGAAGACGAGCACAAAGACGAACACGAAGAGCCCCCTGGTGCCCAAGTCTAGTATTAACCCCTAAAATATCACGATCATATACCTTTCTTGTTTGCCTTTTGTTATTTTGTTATGGTATAAAAGAAAAATGTGTAATAGACACATGGGGATTTTATTTAATATTGTGAATGGGGGAACTAAGGTGAATCTACATTAAGACTGAAATCTGTAATGTTCTAATCCAGCGGCGGCCTTATGGTATCTACCACATTAGGTGAACTATGTTCATAGGACCCCTTCCCGCATTAAAAAATGGGAAAACAGAGTAGCTGGGACCTATTTTTACTAGTTGAACTCCTTAGTAGGCTATGTGATAGAGTTGGTTGTAATTTGGGACCTGTTCTAACTATAAAGTTTTTACATGACAAATTTGTTTTTAACTTGTGCATTTCATTTTATGCGGCCTCTATTTTTTCATTATTCTCCTGTAATTCTGTCTGTAATTGCACAATAGGAGTTTGATAAAAGGTTTTGTACCGTGTTAGCCGTTGAGAAAACAGGAGAAAAGTATAGTAAAAATTATACCATTTATTGGCTAACTGAGAGTTTGATTGCGAGCTTTCGAGACCAAGTTGTTAGGTCCCTTCCTCAGGCATTAATGAAGCTAACAAAGACTTATCTAAATACAAAAGCACAATTCACACATTAACAAAGACATTAGATAAACACAGAGGTATTGGGGAATTTGTCCAGCAGTAAATTAGTTGGACTAGTAGAGATCCAATGGACAGATATGGTTCAATTAAAGCATCGTTGGTCAGTTCACTCCCTGGTTAGAGGGGCCATAAAACCATTAGACATATGCCAGATCCATGAAGGTGTCAAATGTTCTCAGGAATAAGTTGTTTGTAGTGAATTCGAATTGTGGGAGGATTAATGGTTGGTGATGTTATAATGGGAGATGAATTCTCTGTCTCTGTTGCGGCCAGTAATTAGGGTATTAAAACGGTATATT